>JAUMHH010165922.1:0-16885 GCA_032359455.1 Chlamys rubida | reverse complement strand
TGACAACGGGTGAACCAGTTGTTGCCATTCCCCTAAATGCTGAACGTTAAGCAGGGAATAACAACTACCATTTTTAACGACTTTGGTATGTCCCGGCCTGGGGACAGAACCCATTGCCTTCCTCACCTGGGCAAACGCTCAACATTATGGCCAAAAGTGAGGTGTTGACAAGCAAGGCGCTAAGAAATAAAAGGTTGTTAGAAGTAGAAAGAAAGATAAAGATCCCAGATATTGCAATGGGTGCAGCAGATTTATTTTGGTCGCTTTTTTGTCCCCAAAAAGAGGACACCAAAGCAAATCCCCAATTTTACTGGGGTTCCTACATTAGTCGCCTCCTACAATACATGCAGTGCGTAACAGCAGGTGTATTCTTTTCCCGATCCCCCACCTGCAGGGGAATGGCTAGTCTTCCGCCTCTTCAACGACACTCGCCATGTAAATCGAGGTCAATTCTAAGTGATTTTACGCTCTCAAATAGAAAAACAGGATAGTAAAAAAATCAAAATTGTCACCCTTATGTCATAGCTGTGACTAGTTGTAAATCAAGATCTTGGTATTTTGTAAGCAGCTGATATCAAAGAGTCTGTAGGATCTGCAGAGGGAATAACAGACTTTACCTGGCGACTTGTTTTGTTTGTTCGTTTGGGGTTTAACGTCATCGCGACAAATAAAGTCATATATTTACATTTGCTCTGCATTGAGAAGGCAAATGTTGTTATAAGACTATAACAACATTTGCTATTGTAACGTCATCAATCTCTTTTGTGGCGTCATCAATTTCATTGTTGTCAACACTTTTAAAAGTTGCTGTTCAAAGAACTGTTTGAAATGATTAAAGAAAGCATAACTACTCTATCAAAATGTAAATGTTATTATATATCTTAATAATGAATACCGGGCTTTATTAAGTTTGTCATCAATAGCAATGTGTGTTATAGGACCATAACAACATTTGCTAGAACATCCATTGATTGAATGAAGGCGGGGGCACAGGGAGACACTACCGAAAAGAAAGGGTGAAATAAGTGATAAAAGGAAACATACATGTATATATCCCAAACGTTCCAATGGGGGCAGTAGGTCAATGTTGATTTTTTCAAATGTTCCCAAAGCAGAAGACAGAATATAAACCTGATTATGAAGGGGGTCCCCATAAGTCGCCTTTAACGATAACATATGTGTATTGGGATCCTGCATAGGTTAACTTAGTAACAAGTCCTGTGTTACCATACCATTCGGGGCTACTCTACGGAAATCGAGTACAGCGTAACAGTAGGATATCGGAAACCATGATTGTTAATATAACAAACCCAATCATACTGACTGGTCTACATCGTCTATTCACAGGTGTTCCTTTATTAGTTATAGGTCACGTAACAGAACAGGGTTTATGTTCTACGATAGTAGATTTGATAAAGTACGCAAAAATAAATTGGACACGTTCAACGAAATCAATTTTGAATGTTGAAAAAAAGTTACAGACACAAGTGCAAAGGGCGTAGTCGCTGTTTTAAATCCAGCTCAGCCATTCTTTTATATCAGAAAAGGGTGTCTTTTGTGTACAAGTAATGAGATACGGCAAGTTGCTAGCTTTACATTTAAAAAATATTCTGACAAGTTATATAGTATTCAAATCATGGTAGTTTTCATTCGTTAGAAAAAAGAGTCTTAATAAATATACTTGCATATCGAATAGAAACTCTGTTATATATTTATGATCGCTTGGGTAAATATGCACTTTTAATGTATTCAGGTTTATACCTGTTTACTGCCCGTGTTCCTGGTTCGTAAGGGGTATACCAATCTCCTCGTGTTTATTATCGGGTGTGCTGATCACATGAATTATTTAGCATTACAATGGTCTGCCATGAAAGGAACACAGGATGTTACTGCACGAAAACGACAAACAGATAACAACATAAATATGTACATGTCGAGATACCACTATTGTGGTTTGTCGTAACCTCCTTAACATCACAAATGAATGGTGAATACGTTCATTGGCATTATACATGCACGTTCTGTACGTACGTTAATTTTGCCTACGTGATGCACATATCGCATTACTTTGAACAGCAGACTGTATACAACACAACACAAAACTGAAATTTATGTAAGCGCTCAATGAATAATCCGTTGCATACATGTATGTACCGGTTTGTAGTCTCGTTCAACCAGACTCATGTAGTGATCAAGAGTCTGGTTGAACGTGACTAACCCGTTTGTCACTTTACCGACAGTGATGAATGCCATTAAATAAATGTTTTATATCAGATGAATGATCCCTGCTATGCAACTTTATGGTTCTATGTTATGTAACAGTATATTTGTTAAAATGTATCAATGTAATTGTGATATATGACACTCAAAAAACAATACAATGCATTGACTTGACTATATTGTGTATTTATATAATTCCGCAATGTCATGTTAAGCAATAACACTAACATTTTCCATGCATCGTACTGAATTTAGTTTTTTGTTATTATTTTGTACTTGGTTTACATCTTCGCAACAGCTATGGTGAAATGACGACGTTTTCCTCTGATGGCGGGGGCTACTTATTGCATTGAAAGGTCACAGATTGGAAATGTTAACACAACAGGAAACTGAAGAGAAGCATAAAAAAGACGTTTGTTTTGATTCGGTTTTATTTTGTTTAACGTCCTATTAACAGCTCAGGCCATTGGATGACGTGTCTCCGTGTGTGTAATGTATGCGTGCATGTGTGTCTGTATTATCATATGGAACCGCTATGTTTATGTTTTTACGTCCTTGCAACAGCGGGGATCTGATGCCGACTTAGAGAGTTACCTCGCTGAAATATCATGCCGAAGGCACCCAGCACAGCATTCTGCCCAGTCACGTTATACTGGGTTTATAACGGGTTAACCAGTTGTTGCGATCATCCTAATTGCTTAACGTTAAGCAGGTATCACAACTACAATGTACTACTTATAGGAACTTTGGTAAGGCGACAAAAACCTTGGCATTTCTTACTTTGGTGAACTACATGTAAGGCCAAAAGTGCGGTATTGCTGAGAGAGGTGCTAGGAAACAAAAAACACTTGGCAGGAAGTAAAGAAAAATTTAAAACATATAAAAATAGAGACGATCTATAAGAAACCCTGAAGTAGTGGCGAAAGGTGAAACAAATAAGTCCTTTTTAGGATTTAGTTCATTATATATTAATGTATTAGGTGTTAGGTTATTCTGATGTCTTAATGCTAATGGTATCTACAAGCGATAAGGCCACTCAAAAAGGTCATCATTCTCGGAAATTTTTACGTGGACTCGATGACATGACATTATATCAGGTCACATTATTCTAAAGGCGGGCCTACTTGGGTGTGTGTAGAGACAGCAGGCTAACCAATGGTGTTTAGGGTAACAGCAGGCTAACTAATGGTGTTTAGGGTAACAGCAGGCTAACCAATGGTGTTTAGGGTAACAGCAGGCTAACCAATGGTGTTTAGGGTAACAGCAGGCTAATCAATGGTGGTTAGGGTAACAGCAGGCTAACCAATGGTGGTTAGGGTAACAGCAGGCTTCATGTAACCATCGGCGCTTTTGGACACAATACCTAAAAATAATAGATAAAAAAACATTGAAAAAGAGAGTTCCCAAGTGTTTCTATGGCAAGCAACTATGTAGTCCACATTTTTGTGAGCTAAAGTTTATGCTAAAATTACCATATAGCTATTAGGTTTAGCAATATCTTGCTATGCATTCATTTGGTGTTTTGTTCAAAGAGTCAAAAAGCGTTGGCATTGGGAGAAAATCCGTCATCAGTCCTATAGATGTGTCGCCTACACCACGGTTCTGGAAACATAGGTGTTAACTACAAGATCATACATTTATTTATTCTGGTACCACACTTCCAACATTCCCTCAACAGTTTTAAAGTTCAATCAAGAGTACACCTTTGCAATTTCCCGTTTACGCCAAAATGTTGCCTGTATATATGTACTTCTCCTAGACTCTTGAACGATTTGATTTCATAATAGAACTGTTTTCACCTATCGTTAAGCTTAAGCTTGAACGAACACAGCGGGTCTATGTGACCGTCCATACAAAAACCTTGATTTAGCACAGGTAGGTATAGACATTCCATGTACAGAGAATGATTTACCTATACATTGTCAATATTCATAGTTTCTCGTTTGGCGTTCAGTTTAATACAAAGTAACTAACCAACCGTTTCTCACTGGCTGTAAGCAAGTACAACAATTACTGTAGCAACCCATGACGCTAAACAATGAGAGAATGACGGTCTATTCATCATCTGGCTCGACCATATTTCTTGCATATTCAGACGATGGTGACAATATGTTTTATGAATGTTTGATGAGCTATGATTGAACAGAACGACGAGTTTTGTATCGCTATAGGTATACACGTAACTATTTGTTGTCTAGCCATTTAAAGGTAAGCCATACACATGTGCAGCTGGCTTTTAACACCACGAGAAGGGGTATTACACAAGCCTGCACAAATGTGATAACAACATCAGGAATTTCACGTGCAATTCTGAAGATTTCCAATGTTTTATCAGGACGCTAATCATCGCCAACGAAGGTAACCCTTTTATCATTGTACTTGTATGGCAAAGACCAATTTAAAAAAAAGCAAAAAACAAAAACAAAAAAAAAGAAATAATTATAAAATAACTCAACGAAATAAAATAAATTAATTAACGATAACAGTTTTGCTCCTTCTGAAGTGTTCATGTTGATGATACTGTCTGTATACACATTTCATTGTCTAACTGGCTACTAACACAAGTGAATCAAAAGAATACCACGGGGAAATATAGGACTTGATTTATATAAAACAAAGTGAAAAGAACTAAAATACAAAATTGCAACAATACCAAAATTAAAATAGTACAATATTTGTTCAATTTGGTTTATATTGCAGTTATACGAGATAAATATTGGAATTTACAACAAGAGTACGAATGGAATTCTTCACGTTTCATCATGTTGTATGCTTGCTGGTTTTTATTATAGCTGGCAATCGGCAAGGTAAGTTGGCACGCATGTTCTCATATACCGAAGTAACTTGAAACTATTTTATCATAAAAATGAAACAGTCCTTAATTTATTTTGTAATAAGTAGTTGCCAAATAATGCAAGAGATTATTTTATTTTATGTTTGTTTGTTTGGGTTTTACGTCCTATTACAAATGTAACAGATATGGTCATTTAAGGACGTGTCATGTTTTTAACAGTGGAGGAAATCCGGAGTACCCGGAGAAAACCCACCGAACTGAGGGCTAGTGGTAGCGGAATGTCAGACACCTTAACCACTCGAATCCCCCCCCCCCCCCAACCTATTTTCTTAAAAAGAAATCCCATATAAATTCATCGATAACACTAAATTGATCTGCTGCCTCCATAAAACATTTGGGATGTCCTTTCTTTTCTCCGTGTTACCTGCGTACCTCTGTTTATCCCGTTGTCAGGTGTGCTACCATACAACATTGTCTATGTATATCTGTGACGCAGCTTAATAGGGTTTTAGTTGTACATTACAAAGACGGAAAAGCTCAAATAAGTTATCTATCGATGTGTTATTCTTAACTAGCTGTTTTTTTACACAATAAAATAAAGGTTATACTATTGGGTTGCAATGAGTATCTCCCGAGCGGGTACGTTTGTTCAATGTTGCACAAAGGAACTAATGCTACACGACCGGTGGTGCAGCAGATAAATTTCCTGCAATATCTTCGAGGGAATTAAGGGTGCTAATTCTGATAGCTTCCCTGGAGCAGTATATGGTACGGTGTTAGGCAGAACATTTCTCTGGTTTGGAATCAAGAGTTCAGAGGGAGGGGTTTTCAGTGACGGACATTTTTCTGTGAATTAAAAAGTTTGAATAGATACATCCTTCGAAAACTAATAATTTCTGTAGTAAATATAGTCTACCTACTTTAAAGCAGAACAAATGGCGTATAACTTGAAACTCTTCCTTGATTGAGATACAAGGCAGATCGACCGTTTGAACTTCCTTTTTGAATAAGAAAAGTTTCATTAAAATAGTTATTTACGACGCAGTTCTTTATACGGTGCTATTTTGTTTGTGTTTTTGTTTTAATTATTTGAGTACAGCAATAAATAATTTGTCAATACACTGCTTTCATACAGAAGTCTAGGAACAATAGAATACCTGCATGATGTACCTTTTTTTAACGTGCACAGGTGCACGTCTCCTTCAGAGTATATCATTATTTGTTGCTGTCATAGCTGATCTAACACGAAAGGGTTTATCCATGTAGACCATTCAAACATTTAACCAAAAGAAACATGAATAGGTAAAGTCACCCGTCACACAGACGTTGCTCCATGATTAGAATATCCAAACACAACCTATGTTTAATTTTACATTTATATACGGTTAAGATAGGTAAGCTGGATACACTGTATTTTCTTTTTGTTTTCTTTTTGTGGTTTCTTAAGGCTTATACAGTCTTGATTTTATGTCGGTATGCTCTCCATAGATAGCAAGGGATAAATAAAGCTTCGCATCACCTAGGGATGTATGTATAAAAGTCCGAAAATAAGACATTTCGTAGCATTCAACTTCATTACAAATAATAAAGAGACTGACGTATTACCAAGTATAATATCGGTGAATAATTTGTGAAGTCATCACTTACAAGACCTCACTGAAAACTAAGCTAAATTCACTACGTGTCATCAGCTTTAGACAAAAAACATTTATTTGTGATAGCTTGATCACGATACTACTGGTTAGCATTCCATAATATCAAAATATGTATTATATATGGCAGCTTACTCACAGTGTGCCGGAACACCTTTGACCCTTGCTGCTACTTCCGGTTCCTATGCTATGGAGGAAATCACGTATCCAGTCAGTGGTTCCTACGGCGAGTATGTCTTCTTGCGCACGCTTTCTTTTTTTGAGTGAAATATATCTTTTATGTGGTAATGTTTGTATGAGTATTCTTGATTAGCAGTTAACAAAGTTTTTCATTCGTTTTTAGTTTTGAAATATGTTTTTTTTTTATATATATAAGGTAACTTTTTAATCTGTTGTATGTATTTTGTACATTGTGTGCATGCATTTGGTGATGTAATATACCAATGCTTATTGGCTCTTTGAATCAAGGCATATATACTGCTTCCGCTGTCAGTAGCCATCTTGGTTGTAAACAACCTGCTCGTATCTGTTAAAACGAAAGGAACAGCTACCACCGTCTACCTTGTTGTGTACAATATAATTTCATACACTGCACATGCGTAAATATTAAAATACTTTGCTGTACCGTCGGTACATGTATGTATATCTTGCTGACTCAGGTTGGTAAGTTGTCTGTTCTCATTGAATTAATTCCAATTCGGCACATTCGGATTAGAGTGGGGCATTCTATTATTGGACACAGCAAAGACAAATTGATCTGTAATTATTGCTTACTCCTGACATACTTATGCAATTTAACATCTGTCCAATTCCTGGTACAATCATGGTTTTGGTTTTTTACGTCACTTTTGCTTTTGACTCGACAATGTTAATTTCATGTCTGTCTAATGAAATAAAATGTGTTGTGTCTACGTCTGTATGACTCAAACCCCAATAAGGATATTTCTATATTTGTGTAATTTCTGACACATCAACATTGTTTGTACGCCTGCCTCTCCCCAGACACTACCGAATTTATATAACGCTATATCAGTTTGTTCTCTAGCGTTTATCTCATCCCTATTATATATTTATATAATGTTCGTTTGTGTTATTTGATTTCATTGTGTATTTTCATGGATAATCGTTTAGTTTTGATAAGACTTTAATAATCCAACCTTGTATTATACTTCAGAGAAACACACGGTATTACAGAACAGGATGTTTATGAATTATTTATAATCATAATAATAATAATAATTGTGTAATAGTTTTTATATACTTTTCCTGTTGCCCTGTTCCTATCGTATTTTGTTCCTATACAATAAGTACACTGAAATCAAATGTAAATCATTCCTTCTATTTTTCCCTTTTTGATATTGGTGGTTTACATCTGTCATCCGTGATTTTATTACGGTGTAAATATTTAGGTCACTCGACTGTGCTTGGCTGATTGAGTCGTCCATGCCTTCCTCTCATGGTCTGCTATTCCACGTCAGCATCTCGACCATAGCCGGCGGCGACTTTCTGCGTATATACAACGGTAAGTCGAAACAAACAGCAGTAAAGCATGTCCCGTTTCCATTTTTTTCTGTTTAAAATAAATCGAATAAGCATAAATCAGAAAAAATCCTGCTAGACTGCTGGCATAAAGAAGAAGCACATGCAAAAGAAACAAAATTAAATTGAGCCAGTTTCCTTGATATCATGGTTCAACGAACAAACCATCATGTCGGGTGCACCGATGTTAATATCTTGGAATGAACTTGAATGAAAAGGCATTAATCTTTAACTGGCACGTGTTAATTTACCATCAGTTGTTTCTTAATAAGCTATACAGTGACTCTCAGTCGACATCTTTATTCTGTAATCAAATTTCTATTCTAACAAAAAAAGACTAGTCATTATAATGGTGGCTCTATAAACGTCTCAATCTAATAGATAAATACACGCTATTATGACTTTTATTTATATATATATATATTTACAGGAACAAGTACGTCGGGTATCACCCTATTCACCGCCACGGCATCGACTGGCCAGACGATTTCTGAAGTAGCCACTTCCGGTAATGCCTATATCCGGTTCACGTCTGACGGCACAATTGGCACGGCGGGTCAACAGGGATTCCGAATCCGATACATGTCTGCTTCAACGAATGATTACGGTAAGATTAAGAATTAAACATGTTGATACTGCTGCTACAATACAAAGTCAGCGAGACCTTGCGAACCTCCAGTCAGCCCGTTACCAGAGTAACACGAGCATGCAGGATGTCGAGCTAGTAGCAGGGGTATGGCACTTTGTAGAGATGACATGTGTATGTGTATACAACATCCTTGAACACAGTCTCTATATGAACTTAGGTTTGCTGGACCCATAAACTCTTCTTCTCATTTTCTAATACGAAACAAGCAACATGCAAAGACAACAGTAGTACCAAACCTGGCAAGTGCATTATTAATAACTGGCTGTTAATACAATGAACAAAAAGTAAAAACAAAAACGGGGTGGGGTATGAACGTATTTTGCAACAGATTCCTAATTGATCAGTTTAGGCCTCATGACTCAAACAGAAAAATAACAAACATAATCCCGATCAAAATAGAACTTATAATTCGAGCAACGTTTACTTGGTGGCGTTCGCTTTGTCAATAGCGCTACCTTCCCCCACCACGTTAGTTTATTGTATGTATTCTAGTAGAGGGACAATGAAAATGAAATAATATAAAAGAAAACTATTTTCTTCTTTTTTTCTCTCTTCTTCTTCTTCCTTCCGCAGTGAAGTTGTCCGATGCAACTTCGCATGAGTATTTGGGTGCAATACTTTCAAGAAAATTTATCAACGTCGTTTTAAATTTACTTACAAAGTTGCATAATGTATTTCCTTTTAATATTTTCACGGTGTTATTTATGAACAAGCTTGTTACTGTTGTGCAATAGGAGCGGTGTGTTTGTTACTAAATCAGACCCTGCCTCAATGACTGTTAGTTTTGTCAAGCTATTATATACAAACGCTCACTCAGTCATAGCTTGACAAAGGGACCCGTCAGAGTCACTCAGTCATAGCTTGACAAAGGGACCCGTCGGTCTTGAAACGTTGCGACACGTTTAAAAAGTAAAACTTTGATATGACTGTTAGACATGATCCCCACCACAGTTGTCTCAAATTGGGACCCAGCAAAAATGATCTGTTAAAATCGTATTAGTTAGATATTTATTAACCATTAATTAACGGTAGTGTTATCGGTACCGAAGCCTATAAATCTACGGATGGGTCTGAATAATCTATTAAACCAATGCTACACCATTATTGATGTGGTAAATCACGAGCCGCTGACACATACAACCATCCCAATAACACTGAACAATTAATGCATCGTGGTAAATCACGAACCTCTGACACATACAACCATCCCAATAACACTGAACAATTAATGCATCGTGGTAAATCACGAACCTCTGACACATACTACCATCACAATAACACTGAACAATTAATACATCGTGGTAAATCACGAACCTCTGACACATACTACCATCACAATAACACTGAACAATTAATACAACGCCACCCTATGCACATTACACCAAGGCCCGTATTTATGAAACCGTTCTCATGCTCAAGCATGGATTTTGTGCTCACACAAGCTTTCTTGTAGCTCAGTTAAATCATGTCAAGTGACCAAAAAGTCAAATGTAATCATTCGGCTTTAATTCTCTTCAAAGTGTTTTTTCGAATCATTGTCAAAATAATTTTTTTTTTTATTAATTTATAACCGAAACAAGAAATTAGGCTTGAGCACAAAATCTATGATTGAGCATGAGAACGGTTTCATGAATATGGGCCCAGGAGAAATGAGTGTATGCATTTTTGTTAAAATAGATCACTTCCAGTATAATGATCTGGTAGGAGAAATGTTAAAAAAACTATCAACAGAAGAATTGACAAAATATCTTAAATATAAACTCAGTTTTAATTTTAATAGTTAATATTATCTGATGTTATTTCGGTCTAATTGGTAATTCTATAACTCTACAAACTTAAGAAGTCGTTTGATCTCTAGTCAATAAATATTTTCTAAATATAAACACGAATGATACATACAGCTGACATATGGCTGTACATTATAACCGTTAATGAACTACTTGTATTACAGTATATGGCATCAATGTTTAATTTGTATGTATAGTTATTGATAGAGCGCGCCTTTGTAATTCTCTCGTTTTTAATTACAACAAAATGTATGTTCGTTATCTTTTATCACGTCGATAGTAAATCAGCGAAACACTGTTTGTGTTCAATGAAGTGTGAACACATCAGTAGTAACAGTATCTAGTCATACATAATAATGATTAAATATGCATATGTAATTACAGGAACGCACGTAAACACCTTTCAGTTATACTGTTTTGTATGACTCTACATCTTCCCCCATAGCACAGACACTTGAGTTACAATGTAGCAGTTATAAAATAATAAAGAAGGACCGGTCCGGAACCTGGTCGGCCTCTATGTATCGTGTGACGTCACAGTCCGGTGGTTTAAATGATGCTATAATAACTTGTATTATATACAGGTTGTACAGCGGCTTCTCTGACTGCGACAGATTCCGTAAAATACCTGACGAGTCAAAACTTCCCGGCTAAGTATCCGACGTAAGTACACTAGTGTCAGCCACAGGGACCTGCTAATTTGTTCAGCTATATTTAAACACCCAAATTATCATTTTTAACGAAAGTCGATCTAAACCCCTCAAACATGTAAAATTACGCTGAACACCGTAGTGTAGGTCCAAATATAGCTGTAACAAATTATCAGGTCCCTGTGGTGTCAGCGAATCAGTTAACAACTCCTGGGCAGTATACCGCTTCACTGCATTCGTCCCTGTCAAATCTCATTTGGAAATGCACTATATTCAGCAAAGAACAACTCATACATTCAGTATTACCGATAAGGTTTCGCCTGTAAGTACACTTGTCTCAGCACAGTGACTTTCATATACACACTATTTCCCGCCAGAAAAAAAGTCGATTGATTCTATTTTGATATTAGCCTGGCTACGTTTTGTAAAGGAATGTCCTGCAGTTTAACCTCGCTTATATGAAAATTAGGGTTAGACACCAAACATCAAACCAATACATGTCTCATTATTTCATACATCAAAGAGCCTAGAGACGGGGCCAGCTTAATTATAGTTGTCAACCTTTTTCACGTGAGCGTTGTTTTCATTAAGATAAAGTCGGGAGGCAAGTTGTTTTTTAAACGGAAGAACATTTTAAAACTACAATGTATCTCAATCACACAGCAACACCCACAAATCTCAAAGTCCGTTTTAATGATGAACGTGTTTATTGCAGATCCACCAGTTGTTCGTGGACAATACGAGCCCAGGGAGACTGTGGCACGCTAGTACTGGACACTATCTATCTGAGCGTGGAAGGATGTGCTACTGACTTCCTTACTCTTACTTACGGTAAACATACAATAGTAGAGTTTACACTGGGACGAGGTGGCGTAGAATTGAGCAGTATGGTAATTAGAAAATGGTCCGTTTAAAGGTACATATATGTAACACAAGCCAGGTATATATAAGCATGATTATTATCATAATTAGTATCTTATAGCGCTTTACATTCCGGAACACCTGGTCTTGTGCTGTACGTTAGCGAGGGGCTCAATGTTAATATTTCTTTGTCTATATTGTGCCTTGTGTTATCTGTGTGGAGTTCGAATTCTGGTTTTATTCTATTATTATTCGGTATTCTGTTGTGCTTTTTAATACAAAGGGTTATCATGTTTTTTCCGGGCTCATTTTGAGTATAGCATATCCCATTGAGTGGTTTCAAAATACAAAGGTTTGACAGTATTTCGTAACAACAGTTGTACTGTATTCTAACATTTCTTGTGATGAGTTCCGATGAAAAACGGGTCTAAAATTCAGGTTTTGCAAAGATAGGATGGTTTACAGTATAACCTAACAAAATCGTTAATCACAAATATTTAAAACATTTCCATTCATTGCAATGATATTTGTCAGTAAGCACATAAACACGAGCCAGGCATGCATAAACATGATGCAACGTTTCAAGACTGAATGGTATCTTGGACAAGATTGATTCCTTGTAAAGGAGGCCAGCCGGTCTTGAAACGTTGCGGCATATTTTTAATTACGTTAATGCTATATCGAGGAAGAGTTTGATTACAAACCTGATGCCGTCAGTTGGCTGTGTTTCTGTTGACAGACGACAATCCGACCGAAATGCTGTGTGTTCAAGATGAGTGGAACTCCACAAAGGACTATGCTACCAGCAATACGTCAGCCATTGTCACTATGACGTCAGACAGTAGTGACGATTACAATGGATTCGTTATGGCATACAGCAGAGTAGGAGCTGGTTAGTATCCTATATTTCCATCATCTGCCTCATGAGACATTACAAAAACAAACGTAAATAAATAATATCTGTTATGCAATTTAAAACCACGTCAGTTTTAGAAATATGGTATTTGTAATTTATATTACATTTTGTAAGCGTCAATATCACAAAGAATATCCCGTATTCCAGTAAAACGCTATGTCATATCGGATTAATTATAAAAATGCAAATAAACGTGCCATCAATGTAGATGGATTGTATTGCCAGTGCTTTAAGTCGAGAATACAGCCATTGATTCTGTTGAGATAACGTAGAATCCACTCTAAAGCGTCAGAAGGAAATAGTGTAGTAATTGCCTTTGCATGGCGTTTATGAAAGATTTGTTCTAGTACTGTGAGTCACTCTCTTCTTCAGAGGTCAGCTGACCGCGACAAAGTTGCATCAAAGAAAGGATTATTGTCACGCAAATTTAAGCTGACGGTATTTCCCTAAAAAGGAAATGTCCCCAAAAGTAACCATTTTAATCACACATTTTCCTTCAGTGTGATGTTTTTAAATAAGACGTTTGGTTTTGCATCTTTTGCACATGTACCGTTTAGCCATCATACTTGTCTAAGTAGTCAGTCGGTTATACAGACCGTACACAAAGGCCTTTGAATTTTTACCCTCAGGGCACTAATGTTACCTGTATTTTGATCATGAGATCCTCGGTATTTTTCCTGAAAGTCCTGCAAGGTATGGTTTCTTTTTTTTCATGTATTATTTATGAAAGGAACATTTATACGGGAACAAGAATTTCCGATGCTTAGTTACAATCACAAATCCCTTCCCTCTTGCATATCTTGCCCTGTTCTATGTTGCGAATCAATCAGACACGGTTAAGGAGGAGGAGCACTTAGAAGGTTTCTGGAGCAGACATTAACCTTTTCAGTGGTCGTAACTCTAGGAAAAATAGTCGAATCGTAAGTTCCGTTCTTCATGCACATCTATATTATGATGTACTTTCACTGTGCCAAGTGACAAACATCCAACAAACAATTAAGATGGCGTTGTGCTCACAAGGTTCCTTAGTGGAGAAGAAATTAAAGTATCAAGGGTAATTATTCCCCGCAAAAAATAGTCAAATCGCAAAATATGATGTACCATAACTGTGCCAAGTTACGAAACATCCAACAAAAGTTAAGGATGAGTTGCACGTAAGAGGTGCATGTAAACACAGACAGACGATGGACGGAACGGGTAGTTTCTGTATACCCTCAAAACTTTGTTTGCGGAGGGGGGTTTTACATTTTCTCTATACTTAGGATTCTGTGTTGATTCATCATTTTACATTTACTAATTTTAGGATGCACCTCCGTGTCAGCAAGCTCCATGGCAACAGACTCTGATAGTCTACTCCCGCTCGTCTCGCTGATAATAATTCCTATACTAGCGATGGCAGTGGCAGCTGGTTTGTGGAAGGCAGGCGTAATTAAAGCTTCAAAAGTACGATCGGTTTCAGCTGTGTCGCTTGCAGAAAAACCGGAAGTGAAAACCGATGAAGATGCAGATGATCAGAAAAACATAACAAACGATAGAAAGGAAAAGGTAGAAGACGAATGCATAGAAAAAGACGGAGAGGAACATTCCTGAGTAGGGACACGATAAAGACCCCTCCCAGCAGTAGTGTTGAAAATCTTCAAAAACAAATGGAAGTACATGGAAAAGTCTTCAATTCACAAATCTGTATTTTGATTATTTTCTAATAATATAACGTCGTATACATTGTAAACAACACACATATGCTCTGAAGCTTACAACGACCCCGCTAATAGAACAAGTATAGTAGCAAGGCAGAGGGAAGCCCGGCCCATTGAAGAAAAGGACCGTGCCATCGACAGCATTCCGGTTTTATAACCACTCCTGGGAATTGAACTGTGATTCTATGGAGTTTGAGCGGGTTGAAGCTCCCTCTGCTACGCAACAGTTATGACCATATGCGTAACCGATCACGGCTACCGAGGCATTAAGTATGATGAATGTATGTACAACATTTTTTTCATAATATGAAATATATAAATATATGGAATGAACAGATATGTGCACGAGATGACCTGTTTGCACAGGGTTTACTTACAAAGTAATCAAGTGCTCGTCATGGGCGACACGTGGGCAATATCATGTCGTTATAGGTCCATGATTCGCATATTTAATTACCACAGAAAACAAAAACATTTCGACTATAGGAAAATGTTAAACTAAATCTCTGCATGTTGTGGTTTTTGTCGTTTTTAAAACCTGTCATAAGATTTTCGATTGTTGTTCTGTATGGTCATTAAATCCCTAAGCCCCATTTAGCCGCTTCTATATATTGTTTTATGTTAAGAGGAGTACTCCTCTCGTATACTTAATATCGCCGTGCGGTGTTCTCCATCATATATTGTATATATCTATTACAGATGTTGATATCATGCATGTATACGTTCATTATTTGCCTTCTTTGATAAATGTTTGCTATTGCCTCATTTTAGTAACATATGTCTGAAACTATCCTCATGTTGTTTTAACTGTATCAATCCCGACTCAATACAACTTGGTTAACGTATCGTATATTGCTGAATTACGTGCAACTCTGAGGGTTTGAGTTACAGAACTAGTCCAACATTAGGATGTTTCTGTGTACACTAGGGATCCATTGCAATGACTTGTTAGAGACTTGTTGGTGGTCGGGTGGTGCAGTGGATAGCGCACTTGCCTTTCAGCCAGGCAGCCGGGTTTCGACTCCCTGATCGGAAGTGAAAAGATTGGGGTCACCTGCCCGACCACGTGGGTTTTCTCCGGGTACTCCGGTTTCCTCTCACACGCGCTAACATCCGGGTCAGCAAGAGTGATTAATATAAGTTGAAATAACTTGTTTCATAATTGTTGTAAAATAAATAAAGTTTATATTTTATATAGAGATGTGTTATCATCAATAATGTTATTGTTTCTCTTGCATGACACTTACTGTAAACTGTTTACTATGTGGCCATGTATTGTAACTGTTATTGTAATGACGGGTTCAAATCAAAAGTATTCTTATTGCGGACATCAAGTACTAAGATTCTATTAAAACAGACTGACCCTCCATTTGATTACCTAGTCTATACGCCTGTGTTCTTTCTTAAATAGCTTTTAAGCCTGTCAATTAGCCTGTCTTATTATTTAGTCTATTAGTCTGTTTTATTATCTCGCCTATAAGCATATTATTATTTCGTCTATAAGCTTGTCCTAGTATTTCATCGATCTACCTGTTACATTTTGCCTGAATCATAATATCGTGTATTAGCTTGTCTTCTTCTTATTATATAGTCGATGAGTCTTTCCTGTGTTGTCCTCTTTGGCACGACCATCAGCATGTCCCTGCTGCTACCTTTCAGTTTCGAGGCATTATCTAATGGTTAATAATTGGACCCTTTACATTTCATACATGTATGCCTTCATCACATAAGTTAAGTTAATAAAACAATAAAAAAACAGGTATGTTTAAATTATAATAAATCACGTGATTTCAAGAAACAGCAAGAAGTACAACTATCATTTTTGAGAAAAGGACATTACGCCACTTTGTTTTTATCTTTTGTCTAGGATTTGACGTCCTCAATAAAACTTCAACAGCGCACATCACGCGCATCCAGTGTTGATAGATGATATGGTCATGCTATGATAAGTGCAATCTCACTGAAATGTCATAACCTTGACACAGTAGCATGACACTTTGCCTGGTCATTATCGCCATTAGTTTAACCTTGTCATTATCGCCGTTAGTTTAACCTGGTCATTATCGCCATTAGTTTAACCTGGTCATTATCGCCATTAGTTTAACCTGGTCATTATCGCC
>JAUMHH010165911.1:0-16889 GCA_032359455.1 Chlamys rubida | reverse complement strand
GTCCCAAATTTAGTCGCCTCTTACGATCATGCAATTGGGGGCAGCAGGTACAATTCTTACGCCCTACCTGCAGGGACATCGTGGGTAAGAAGATATTGGCTTGTGTTAATTATACTTTCTACATTTTCGAATCCCGAGTTATATATTCCATAATAGTATACAAAAATATGCTGATAATATATGTTCTACCACATGAAAATGAAAGCAAATTGTATTTCGGGCCAACTGCAGTGCCAACAAGGCAACGTGATCTAGATAACCTAACATGTAAATTTGTCTGTTCTTTTGCAAGGCAAACGGTTGTCATATAAGGCTGTATTTTTCAGATGATGATTCTACAGCCGGATTATCGCCTTTTTGCCAGTTTAACCTGGATGTATGTGCAAATGTTTAGATATATACATGGGCTTTCACTTCACAAAGCAAATTCATTCAAGACAAATTACACACGACTCACGTTTTTAATCTTTCAAAACTGAAAGACTTTTGAAAGAGAGCTGCATAAGTATGATTTGTACCATGAATAATACTTGCAGGCACATGCTTTATTGTCAAATATTTAACTGTATTATGTAACTATTAACCAATAAAATGTGGTGATACCTCGCAGATGTCGTTGATTCTACCATAATACAACTCATATCTTTGTTTTTCTTAAATAACAGTGACAAAATCTGTTGTTCATATATTTTCGTTTCGAAACCCTGCATATTAGCTTCGGTGATAAATAGTGTCAATTAAATATCTAGATAACGATAATTCATTATATTCCTTTGAAGAGCATAGATACAAAAACCTGTATGTAAATTTTAGAAGGTCACATATCTTATACAGTACATAATAATATCAACGTCATTGAATACTAAGTATAACACTTACAATAAGAATGACGTCATCCATTCGTATGTCCTTTATTCTAAATCTGATTGACATTTAACATTGGCAAAAATATTTCAGTTTCATTTAAATGTAAATGAAACGGAAATAAAAACTGCTGTTGTAGATTTCACACTCGAGCTATCGTGACATGATCATGTTTTCATTAATATTCACGGGACATGCGCAGTATATACCAAAGCGGCGTAAACATATTTAGCGAGCACCTGATTGACAGGACATGTGCTAACTTGGCACATTATGTCATGTCGCCAGGAATAATTGAAAATTAATAGATTTTAATTTAGAAAAACAATTATGCAAAACGGAAGGAAGATATTGGTTCATTAAACTATATTAAAAACTCGCCATCAATGTAGTTTAAAAACCATTATTAATCTAACTGAAGTTATCGTAAAATGTGTAACAGCAAGTGTCTGGGTTAGAGATTATATCGCTAGGCCTTGCGTCACAACACAGATGATCGACAGTCTCACATCTTTGAGAGTGTGATAGATTGTAACGGTATGGAAATCACCAATCTGACGCACCTGTTATACGTTAATAAACATCAAGACAATGTACAATCTGTTTTGGAAATGTGATTCATTACAAAAACAACACAGCTTGGAAGCTACTTAGTACATGCACCTAGGTTAATGAGACAGTATTGTATTTCACTGTTCGTGTCTAACTTTCGTCTTTGCAGTGCATACATACAATATACATATAATTAAGCTTTAAATAAACGCAAATTTTTTTCATTCCGTACGCAGGCCTTTCGGCGGCCATATGTTGTGAATAACATAATTATCTACTTATATTATATACAGAAAAAACACCGGGGAAACTTTCCTCAACATAGATTGTTATTATGCATACATAATTGTTTTCGTATACATTATAATGTGATAATCTTTATTTTTGTATTTCAATTATATTCTTGAATGCCAAATACACGATTTTTTTTTGTTTTATTTCATTTCTTACGTGTATGTTTGATTAACTTTACAGATATACCATCTTAACAAACCAGTCTTACGAAAATGATGCTAAATGTGTTTTTGTCTGCTTAATGATCATTCAAGTTGATTAGAGATACTGTGCAAAGTAAGCATGAAACAAAATTTTCAGAATCAAATTATTAATCAAACAGCACTTTTTTAAGACTGTTTAATTCTGTAACGTTGTTTTTCTACCATGTGATATATTAAAATCTACAGTACGAATAAGTAACATGTACATGATGCAATAGTCAGACAAATAAGTGGCCAAGCTAACAATGCTGAGCATAACAGCTTTAGTTCATTTGTTTGATCGACTAGCAAAAACAACGGGTACCAAGATGAAAACACAAAACTGACAATATCTATTCTGGTAAAAGGCGTCATCTGATGTCGTTGTTGCACATGCATACACTATTCTAAAATCGTCATGCTGTTATGCATACTGTTGTATCGTTACGAAATCCCAGATGCTTATGACACTTAATTCTGTATTTACATATTTTGATTCTGCCTTTTTATTCCAGATTGTCAATAAAGCCATGGCACATAGCGGATTACAAGTTGATAGGTTGGGAGGTCTTATGGAGGCAAAATGACAGGTTTGATTTTGGGACGATATATTTCAATAGAAATAATGTCGTGGACGTCATTACGATACCAAGGGATATAGTGATAAACACCAGGGCCCGTATTCATGAAACCGTTCTCATGTTCAAGCATGGATATTGTGCTCAAACCTCATTGCCTGTTCCAGTTATAAATAAATAAAAAAAATGCTAATTTCTCAATGATTTGGAAAGGATTTTAAAAGCCGCCGATTAATGTTTTCAACTTCCACCACTACCGACTTCTCCTTTTTCCTATTTGATCGTTTCTGACCATGGTGTACCTTTAATAGTTAGTTCTGAGAATAAAATTAAGAAGAGATCGTGTCAGGTCTTTGATTATATAGCTGCAATGGCTGTCATGGAATCGTTGACCGAAATTACAGTTCATCGCTTTTATTCCGCATTAAGATGTAAAATTATATATGTTTTCTGCTGTAACTATGGACAAATTTGTCTAAGATAAACTGTTACTGCCAACTGCCTATAACTTCCGTCAATTGTTGCTCAGATAAACTTTAACGTCAAAAAGATTCCGGAAATGTCAACACTAACTTTAGATGGTTTTCAAATCGGAAGATGGGAGATCACTCTCATTGGAAAGGCTAACGAAAAGCATCAAGTGTTGTTATTCGTGATTTGTGATATTGACTCGGTGAAACTTTTTTTAAACAGCAGGTCAATATTCACTTTAAGGTTTCATTTTAAATGTCTAGTCGCAATGCTTTCTGCCAAATGCGTATTTTCCTTCACATAATATTCATACTTTCCATCTTGTTAAATAATTTAAACATTACTTAGCATTTAGTATAACAATTATGGACTTCCATTTCGGTGAATGTTTGGTAATATTTCATAAAATAGGTTTGTATTGGGTGTCCCTTGAAGTTGACGGGACAAATAGCTAAACATATTGTATAGGAATGATGACCACTCGATTTTTGTTTTTGTTTTTTGTTTTCTTGTTGTTTTTTTATTTTATTTTTTTTCTAATTTTTATCTACTCGACTTTCCTGAAGTCATTTATGATGTCGTTGAAACAAACTTTTACATCATGTAATACAATTTCTGAATTTTCAGTTAATAATTTTGTTATATTTCGATGCTAATTAGTTGCAAAATATATTTCAAGCATGTTTCGAAATACACTATTTTCTTACAAGGTAAAGAAGCAAAATTAATGGCGACGAAAAAAAATAATTATGAAAACACAAAATCATAGCAACTTTTTGTTTCCATGGCATCATAATAATCATTACCATTTAAACTTCAAGCGGAAGTCAACTTGCTTCCCTTTAATCACTCATACAATTCTAATACTGAAATTTTATTTATGTTTCACTTTTAATTTATTTTTTAACATCTCAAGATTTCAACACTTTTACTATGCTTTACAACGCTTAACTTTGGACTTGACTCACAGAGACAAGAAGGATGTTTTAATCCTAACCCTCTTAGGCACCACCATCGGGGATCATATGTATATTATTATATTATTATTATAACACTCTGACCCAAATATAATGCTGGTATTCTTATATTTATATCTAATCACTGTCTAGGGGTGGAGAGCACAACGTCCCTATAAGTCTTATTGTGGATGGTTTCGGGTGGATATTTATATCTAATGTTTGATAAAAATCCATCACGAAATAAAGTCGCCGAGAAGTATTTCAACGAGACTTGCTGACATTGACTTTTGGCCTATGAACTTAAAACCAAATATGGGATTCATCCTTTTGTCGTGGTCAACCACTGTACGAAGAGCTGGTGCTATTTTTAAACAGTGACTTTGACCTTAAACATTACACATCGAAACACAAACTCACTACAGGTATTCACATTTTTGATTATTGTTTGATGTTTTAACAAAATTAATCAAGACACTGACCTTTGACCTATGGAATTGAAGTTCATAACGGATTATTCCGTTGTCATGGTCAAACACTGTATCAAGTGTGGGTGATGTTCGATACAATCAGCCTGTTCACTATCGTTTACACAAGGTTAACCCCTGTACGAAAGAGGAAAGGACGCGTTACTGCTAACCCCTAACCCCCAAAACCCTTACCCAAACCCCGAGCCCCACACGAACCCTACCCCCTCGTTGCAATGATACAGTGTATGTTCCGGGAAGGATTACAAAAAATATGAGTGACTGAAGAAATAAAAACAAAAGCGCCATGTTTCACAAGTCTTTTGTTTATCGTTGTCTTATAAGTTTGTGGAATAGTTCAACATACTTTTGGTATTGCAATGAAGATCAGATCATGATTGAAATACTTTTCAATTATTATATTTTAACTTTCTCACAGGACAAATATGACAAAATGAAAGAAAATTGTCAATAAGGCACCACAGTTGCGTAAACATTTAACAGATATTAAAAAAATATTAAATACGTATAAACACTCTTACATGTTAGCAGATATATAAAGCATTAACATAATTATATTTAAAGCCTAAACTGATGTTCTCTGAGCAACCATTGTTTCACCAGTAAACTGCAATTATCATTGCAATCGCTTATTCAGAGATCCTGACACGTTAATTCAACTGTTACTTTTGGTCCGAGTAATTTCAGGAATAATTTTTAATTTCGGTCAGGTAAAACGGTAAGAGGTTAATTTTGGCACGTGTAAATGAAACAGATGGCGAAACCATTCATGATAAATTTACTTGTGCTCAGCTGTTATCCCTTCATAACTTGACCAAAATTAATGAATTATTCATGTTAAATAGCGATACCTACTTGTACAGAGTACTGTTTTTTTCTTCTTTCATTATCGTTGATTAAAAACAAACATCCACACATACATGTATGCAGCAGTGTTGTTTCATTTCATGTTCATTTCAACCAATTTTTTTGACAGATGTTATTGTCAAATTGATTGAATAAAAAGCAAGCCTATATAACTTCTTTCCATGAGTGGCTCCAATTTGATTCAATATATATTTTAAAGCTATTTAAATATTAATGTAGGTATGAACATTAATGTGTCGTAACAACGAACTTTCTTTTAATTTGGAATATACACTATTTTTTATGATTGAGTCAGGTGTAGAGGATTCATATCCTGTACCAGAAATCTGTCATTAAATGTCATTAAATATATACAATGTACTAAGAATATCGATTTAGAGATACCTACTTGTACTTTTACTTTGAAATGAAATACTATGAAATGAATCAGGGGAGGTAACTTCAATATGATTAACACAGTGGGGATTGGACAACACACAAACAACACAACCAACTCACAACCAACTCACAACCATACCTCCAACAAACGTACAGTTATACTCTCAGTAAATATAGCAATGTCACAATGAGTAATCCATATGAACAGTAAGAGTAGCCATCGACCAATGTTGTTATCCAAAACAATTCGACTCTTATTTTTTTATGAAAACATGCGTTACTTTAAGGCATTTTTGTAGATTAATACGTTTTACAGAATTAGTTGATAATGTCTATCTGAGACAAACTATGCAACATAAAGAATCCTTTGTTTATAAAGTTCAAGACAATGGATGCCACAAATATCGTGATGTCACAGGCATAACGCACGTTCACATTGTTTTCGAAATGTCTTATATTATCAACCAACACAAGTTGCATAGTCACTTAGTGATATTCGTGCCTGGAGCAGATATCCAGACGGAGTTCTTATTTACTCAGTGGTTTTTGTCCGAGGCGTCACTCAACCAGATACTCAGCTGAAGCAGGTTATCAGCCGATGAAAATAGAACTCATTGTCACTTGGTGGTTTTCATTCCAGAAGCAGATATTCAGATGATGAAGATCGGTTTCATAGTCAACTGAGGTTTTTAAATCCTTAAACATGTTTTAGTCGATGAGAATGTTTCCTTGTCTCGTAGTGGTTTTCGTTCCAGAAGCAGGCATCCGGTTAACTAGAATTCGTTTCCCAGTCCCTTTTTATCGGTGATACAAGTCTGCCTATTTGAAACTGTACGTATATGTCTCCACCTTTCCGCTACTGTATCCTACCCAAAGCACATGCGTTGCACTATCTTGCAGTATCTCCACGGCCTGCGGGTGGTCCTGGCTAGTAATCAAAGTCTGAAGGAAATGGCCTTTATTGTCCAACAGTAATACGCTACCGCGTCCACAATCAGCAACCAGTATGTTACCTTCTCTGTCAAAGGTAACGCCCTGTGGATCGAAGTCTGTTGCATGTACGTCAGCTTCTTCTTCCATTTGTTGGCCACGGTACGTGAACTTCAAATTGAGTTTCTCGTCACATACATACAGGCATCCTGGATCGTTGTTGAGTATTACCACGTCACCAGAATCGCCATTCACGCGGACAGTGTTTGGTGACGTTAGCTGCCAGTCCATTTCATTTCTGGACCCTAAGTATTTCCTATCCCCACTCGTGTCCACCTTGATTGGTTTTACTTGTCCCGAAGAGACGATGATAATATCATTGTCAGCAGTGAAGCTGATACTCTGTGGGTCCGACTCAAACCGAAATAGTTCTTCCCCGGCCGAGTCTTCCGCGTCTGGAATTAGTTTTCTGATCGTGTTGTCCTCACAAGCTACCACGAGAGCGACCAAATCATTATTCTCGGGCAAAACGCACAGATCATTTACACCTGAGTCAAGTTCGATCGTATCTAGTTTGATACCTTCGAAAGTGAATAGAGATACCTTGCATTCATCCCCGCCAACCCACGCAGCCTCACCTTCCATCAAAGGACAGATACGAAACACAGCTTCGTCGTCTACGTTATAAAATGACTTTATAAACGTCAGACTAACAGTTGCAATTTTTGCTGCGTCGATTTTCAGTTTCCCGAACAGCGTCTCCAGGGTTGCTATATCATCCGAGAGAGGGGGGACTATGAATGTTCGGCTTCTAGTCGAGGTCGTTTCATCTTCTGCAGAAAGATCCTCTTTTAACTGTTCCCCAGCTTTTAAAGCCTTTTTGATGTCTTTGTACTTGGTCGAATTAACAAGGGTACGACATTTTTGTGATTTCTTTTCAAATTCCATATTTGAATGTGTAATCTTTACAAGAACTTTCTTAAGAATTCTGTCATTTCTATTTTGGTATCTTTTCGCTTGTTTCTTCCCATTTGCAACGATTTCATCGATATGACCTTTTAATACTCTGCCTCGTTCTTCAATTTGAGAAATCAATATCTCTGACTCGGCATTGTTCATAATGATCCTTTCTTCCACATTAGCCATGTCAGTGTCTAGCTGTTCCAAACGCTCGTCAGTCTCATAAAGTACTTTTAACACAGCTTGTCTCTGCTTTGA
Organism: Chlamys rubida; assembly: GCA_032359455.1. NCBI lineage: Eukaryota > Metazoa > Mollusca > Bivalvia > Pectinida > Pectinidae > Chlamys > Chlamys rubida. The sequence goes on along the minus strand of JAUMHH010165911.1, from coordinate 9,111 downwards.
TATGAATTTCTGCACATCGCCCATAGAATGTCCATTGTGACCTTGTAACACACACTTGCGACATACCATCTCCCCTTTACACGTTTGGCAAGAGAACTCCACGGTTTTATCATGATCTGTGCATTTTTCTGACGATACGTCTATGTCTACGTCCTTAACTACCTGACCAGCAGCCATGGTTCGAAAAGCTGAAATCATAAAGAAAATTAGTTTATACCAAACAGAATTGAATAAAATCAAATGAACAATGGTTGATTTCCATATACATGTAGGTAAAAAGGATAAATAATTACAACAATTTTCACTCTCAGTCCAAATTTTACGACCTCCTGGCCTTCTTAAAGGGCGCAAAGATCAACGATAAAATGTTATTATTTGGATTATTTGAAATAAAATGTTTGTTGCAAACACACCTCAAATCTGATACCTTTACAAAGAGTCAACGTTAAAGCTATTGAAACAAGAAAGCAAGCAAGTGATTTTAGCGGAAAAATTTATAGCATTTTACTTTGCGCCGTTTTCGCCCTCCAAAATAAGAGCGAATTTATCATGAGAGCGAATATTCGCACACAGCACACCACCATATACAATTACATATGGACGGCGAATTGAAATTTGGCAAGTATTGATTCAAAAGAAGTGAAGGGAGACTATATGAGCGGGAGAATGTTTCCCGGTATACAGTACTACTGAAAACGTTTTATTACTTTACACTTTTTGTATCTTTGTTAGGAGATTTAACTACTTTTACTTACATGACAATTACCTTTTTAAGGACTTTCAGAGGAATCCCTTTAATCAATTTGACTCCTGAGGCGACGAAAGCCGGTCAAGGTATGATCACGGACATGGCATCAGCGCATACACTACGTCCACTTCGTATCAGATGAACTTAAAACCAATGAAAAAAATATGTATTTAAATAAATAAATATTAACACTAATGCTTACTAATTGGAAAATTTAAATCCAGGGATTTTTGTTTTCATTAACGCTTTTCGATGGAAAATATAGAAAATTAACTAAACTGTTTTCCTGATTTCAGTTACCTCAACCTGCTTTTACATGCCCATTAAAATCTCCAATGGTTTGTACAAAGTCCCGTTTTTTATACATTTTTAATTTGGCAGTTTTATCTTATGACTCTATGTGACCTTCTTCGATACTCAAGGGGTTACGCTCCCTTTCGCTCTCTGTACCCCTGAAATATGTCACAGCAAAATGAAAGGCACGCGACATCCTATTTGATTGAACTTGGGTAAAAAAAACCTGACCAATCGATAAGGCAGATACCTGTCCTTTGAAGGTTACAGAGGAGCAACACTCAACTTCAAAGCCAGTCAATTTTACCGTTACGCGACCGCAAGATTCTTTTGATATACATCAAAGGATCAAACTAGTCTTCTTGTCTCATCCACAAGGTGTTGTACACTGAACCTTCAATCTTTCTTTGAGATATGCCAGGGGTGCAGAGAGCGAAAGTGACGGTAACCCCTGGAGTATCGAGGATGCTAATTTACAAATGTGTCCGAGCACTTTTGACCTTACGTACAACTGATGAGTTCTAAATGGACAACATGGCCGCATGGTCAGTTAAATCGTTACTTTGTTTGGCTTTCTGCGTCTACAAACAAAATTTTCAAATAATTGCTTTCTATAGATACGTATTTTGAACGCTTACTTCTCATTCGTAAACATCTAACTACCCATTACAGCATACAGAGATAGTGTATAAAGCCCCTCTGTTTATACCCTAAACCTACTATTTCTTACCAATAAAAATATCCAAGATCGCATCCCTCTATATGATAAATACCTGTGTATAAAGTTCTGCTCTCTATATCCCCTACCTGTCCATACCTATTTGTTATAGTCTCATAGGACCCATTTCTCTATAATTCTGTTAAAATTTCTAGGGACTCATTTCCCTACATGACAAATACCATTATATAAAAGCTCGCTGTCTATACTTTCCATTTTATATAACTCTCTGCAAACATTCAAATGAGCTCATTTCTCTATGTGACAAGGTCCATCTATCTGTCAATAATTTGTCCTGCATTCCATGGACAAAGGGTGCAGTAATGTTTTTTTTGTTTTTACTTTTGTATTGCTTTCTGCATCAATAAAATTTAAATAGGTGATTCTTCTCTTCGATTTTCTAGTAGTTTCTCGACCTACGTATGGCTACATACAAAAGTTCCCAGGGGCCGATTTCTTCATCTGACAAACCCTGCCTAGAAATTCCAACTTTCGTTATTCCCCATCTGTCCAACCCTGCCTGATAAAATCTCCAAGAACCAAGTTCTCTATGTGAACAAATACGTATGTATCAAGTCCGTTGTCTATACTTTCCATCTCTCTTTAACAACCTGTTAAAATCTCCAGGGGCTTATTTCTCTAGATGACAACAACCAGTATACATTGTATATAGTTCCGCTGTGTACATACATTCGTTTAAATGCGAAACATCTTCCTTGAATGACTTTGTTTGGATGTATTGGGATATCTATCAATATAAATACAGACTACCTCACCCAACAATATATGGTAGTGCAAAGACTGGTTAGCTTATTCGGTCGTTAAGGTTAGCTTTAAAATTCTATTTTTGCAAGAAAAAAATATATATAAATAAACCTTATCACATCTTATTCTATTATATATTTATGTTTCTTGCCTTCATAGGATCATTTTGATTAACTATACATACCATTTATTTCTTTAATTTTATACAGTTTACGTAACACGTCCGTCAATCTAACAAGGCTTTGTATAACTAAGCCCAAAAATCTGTATACGGTACCTTGTTGTTCTGAAAGTGTTAAAGCTCGAGAAAAAAAACAGCGGACATTAATATAGATTACTGTAAAAGTGGGAAATTTCGCGGTGTTGATATATTCGCGTTTTTAGCAAAGCGTAAATAAGCGTGAAAATATCCATACGCGAAAACTTATTTATAGATAATTTAGATTATAGATATATAGTTTTCACACCGCAAATAGTTTAAATAGTCATAACGCAAACATTTTAACAGGCGAAAAATTTCTTCTTGTATAGTATCATATGATTATTTTAGGTAGGAATGAATATATATAATTGTGTGGTCTATAAAGTGAGGTCTATATGGTATGGTCAGTATGTTTCCTATGCATGTTACATTTAGACACACTACAGCTTCTTTTACAAGAGTTTCTGTAAGTACATATGATCACCACAATACCGTTGATCTCGAGATTAATAGGATTTTTCCTTCTATCGCGAGGGTAGGACACAAAAATGTTAGCCCTAGGAGGAGATTTCTGAGTCTTACCCGAGGCTTTGCCTCTTCCGAGAGTGGAAATTTCTCTGTCCCACCCTTAAGATAGATAATGATCCTTTGTTTCTCCCATTTTCTAGAAAGCAAATTTAATGAAAGTAATGATTTCTCCTTTCAGTTATAGAATATAAATATATTGAGCACTAGTTGTTAAATTAAAAATTGAGACTGAAATTACATCAATTTCGATGTATTACGATTCTAAAGTATTAAACTTGAAAATTAACGAAATCCGTACATTTTTATATTCATGTCTTATAATAACATACGTAATTATGTCAAAACCAGAAACAATTTACAACAGAACCACTGGAACCATTGCCAACGCATACATTAAAGCAATGTAAACATTTTACTGTAACATGTAAACAAAATATGTTGTTTAACATACATGTATATATATATCGACCTACAACAGCCTATACTCAAAGAAATGTTCACTCAAACCAACACAAAATTGGCGACACTACAATATTTGTATTGGGTGTGCAGATAAGGAAAATTTGTCACGGCCAGTTTTCAAAACCAAAGGTAAATAGTAGCATTACTACCGTATCAAATAACACGTTAACACATCCACACTGAAAACCTTTGTCAGATTAAGTGTACTTCGTCGTTTATAACCTCCCAAGTTTTACTAGATTACACGTGTGTGGATATTGATTTCAATGCAAAAAAATACGTTTTTGAATGTTAATGATATATTTTCAAATCTGAATGTTTCTAAATGCAAATAATATGATTATGAATCAAAATGATATTTTTAATAGCAAATATTATCAAAAATATAAAAAATATTCAAAAACATATTGATGTCATATTAAAAAAATCAGACAAATAGAATATTTATCAAGGTTTGATCAGATCACATTCAAAATGCAGTACCACATAAAATAATGATCGGGATAGTATGCATGCATTTAAATGTCTTGTGAACGGAACACTGGAAAAATAAAAACAAAGGAAGCTCTTGTTTAAAAGTCTGATATGCCTTATGTGTCCGCGCAGAAAATCGAACGGTGTAAACATGTTTTTACTGTACTCTATGACCGTCTCCTCCATAGACCCCATGAGTGGAACTTAACGTTAAAGCAAATAAATCTGTATCTTACTGTTCCGAGATATATATGTAAGAAATGCAAGATAAAAAAAGGTGTAAAAATTACATATTTTTTTCTTTTTCTTTCTGTCTTAGTGCTTCCTTCTTCTTTTGTCTTTTCGGTTTTTTTTTCTAGTTTTTTTTTGTCCTGATATCAATACAGTAGAAATGCTTATAATACCATGTATATCAAATATCAATAAGTTGCATTATATTACTGATGATACATACCAAGCTTTGAGTATTATCTATTATACATGAACTTTGTTTTGGTATGAAAGATGTTTGATTGAATCGAATGAGTATTTATACACAAATAGGTAAGACTATACTGTATTAAAAGAAAATTGAAAATAAAACAAATATAAAAAACAACATATTTACAATTTTGGATACAACAAATCATTTATAAGTAAACAAATAGTTTATGTTAACCTTGCTATAATAGATTCTAGCCACATTGTGACAGCTAACGTCATGCAACAGATCAGCATATGAATGAATTGTGTATCTATGTGTGCAACACTTAATTGGTATATATGCGTTCGTGTATAATACATTGTTGTGTTCTATACTTAGCTAGTCTGAGCTACTGCGTGTGTACATTATGTTAAGGAACAAGTCTATACACGAATTGAAATATCTAGAATCAGAACAAAGCTGAGTCCCCGTAAAAAGCATGTGGTGTAATGAAAAACATATTTGATCAGTGTGTATTTCATAGTCTTTTTTCTGAATGATCTCGGGAATATTGACCTGTCAAATGTACTAAGAATCTACATAATTGATCGATACCTATACCAACTATTGATACGTACCTTAGTAGCACCTAGATCACGAAGGTACTCATTCAAATAGTTTAAAAATTCTATATAAATCATGGATTTTGTTTCTTACCTTTATAGAGCACCTCGTGTTGTAATCACTTAGCAAACGGTCTTTATGGTCACCTAAATATGGACAGGTAGGTACCGACAGGTAAGTCAGTGTGCTATGTAAATAACTGCGTCATACTACCCAATGTGTTTTAACTCAAGTATTGATCAACATGATAAACTTCCTGCTCGACCGCTTTAACTATGAAGTAAAAAAAAATACAAAACATTGCAAGCTATACGCTGATCACGAAATATGATTCGTCTGCTATATATACAGTAAATTTATGTGTGTACTTTTCTAGCTTTTAGCAGACGAATGTTGATATCTTTCATTAGTGGCTTTCAAAGAAGGAATACCGTATTTAGTTATATTAAGGTAGCCAAATGTGTCTATTGATCAGGTGAAGTTTACGAGTATATACTAAAGATAGACTAAGGTAAACATGAATAAGGGGAGGCTATCCAAAAAGAATATTACGATTATTTTTCTAGGACAGGCAAGAAAATCTGACTTGATATGTTCCTTAATATTTAAATATAAACAAAACAAAATATTGATAATTCGCTACTTAAATTCAAAATTATAATAAAAGTACATTATATTACATATGAATCTATATGGAGAGGGCTTACATAGGCTGTGCCTGTTGTCCAATACCGTTAACAATCTGCCGTCTTTGTCAATAAAATACGTTGATACGGAAGGGAAATATTTCTATTCTTTTGCTATGACAGGCAAGAAGGTCTGACGTGATATATTCGTTAATATTTAAATCTAATCAGAAAAAAAATATTGACAGAACATGATAAAATGTGCAAACAAATTCCTCAAAAGCTTATGTGAAATGAAATTATCTTTGTAAGTGTTTCTATTCGTATAGGTTATCTTAAAATGCACAAAACAATATTTTGATATATAGAAATGAGCATAGATTAATTTAGTAGAATTATATGTATTCTGAAATATACACGTGCCTTTTAAAATTGTGCATTTTCACAACTTTACGGACAGTACCTCTCTTATCGAGATACTCTGTAATTAAATTTTACAGTCTACCAATCTGTTGCTCATATCGCAGGTAACTTTCGGAAATGTTTATATTCAGCAAGGTAATGGACTCGTCCAGAAATGAAACCATGGGCTATCACCAACAACCCGTCGTAGTATCGATAAACAACAGTCGATTTCGACAAATTCTAGCTATAGTTAAAGCTGACGAATAGCATAAGAATGATACATATTTTGTTTAACATGTTTCTAGATTCTTAATTTATTACTGAAACATTCCTTTGTTTAAAAAAATAGCATACGTTGTTCTTACGGTTGATATTCACTTAATATTTTCCACTAGAACAGGTTTTATATATCCTCCATATATATGTGGGCCAAGAAGTAATAACGACAGTGCAGATAAACAAAATTGTCAAATTTTCAGCGCGATCCGACCCTTTTTCAAGACAGAAACATGAAATGTACATACCACAACATATAACTGATATAAGCAGTCACTAAGAAACAAGGCAAAGTATAGCAAGGTAATCAATAGTCCCCCACAGGTACTGATTTCTATATTTAACAAACAGTACATTTATGTCAGGATATACCTACTGTTAGGAAAGCATCCTGATACATACTTCTTGCGCTTACAATCCCAAGATGTCCTTGTAAACCAAAATAGTTTAAAAAATATGCTATGGACAAAGTTTTTCAAAAGTTAAGGTCAAAGGTCAAGTCATAGGTCACAGTGACCTTATTCTTGCACTTTGCCATCCCAAGATGCCCTTCTACACCAAATCTGATTACTCCAGGTGAAATAGTATAGAAGATATGTCCCGGACAAACATTTTCAAAAGTTAAGGTCAAAAGCATAGGTCACAGGGAGGTCATATTGCCCTTCTTATTGCACTCTGCACTCCGCCATCCCAAGATATCCTTGTACACCAAATCTGGTTACTCCAGGTGAAATAGTATAGAAGATATGTCCCGGACAAACTTCTCGGACGGAAGGATGGAAGGAGTGCAAACCTATAGCCAACGTTAACAAACGTAACAGAATTGTCGATCAAGGGGCGGTAACCACAACTTGTTTACACTCCTTGGAATTGGACCTCGCAACTAACTTTTGTAAGCCGCAGTGGCGGATGCAGAGACCTATCTAGGGAAGTTTCCGAATTTCCAGAGGGGGTTTCCATGTGGGGAAAAATTGAGGAAAATTGTGAAAATACATGATTTTTAAAGAAAAATCTCCGGGTGGGGGGTTTCTTGAAGCCCAAAAAACCCCTCTGGATCCGCCACTGTAAGGTTATATAGTGATAGAGTGCCATGAAATGGTTAATATGTATCACTCTTTGTATATCCATATAAGACTTAATTTAAATAAGAACCATGTTTAACTGAAATCAATTTCAACTGTGTAAAATGTGTTAAACATAAAACCATAAGTATATATTTTCACATTTAGGTCCCATTCCATCTTGAAGATGAATAGGATCAGCCTTTGTTTTTTTTTTACATCTGCAGGGGTTTGCTAAATACATGGTAAAAACAAAGATTACATATGTTTAATTTCAAAGTTTATTTCAATATTTTTCATATATTTTTTTATGCAATAACGTTCTATAAGGCAATATGCAAAAAATATTATATAGATATCAAAATATATGTAAAACGACTTTTTGAAAGTCGTATTTAAGACTCAAAAGGTGCGTAGAAAAAGAATGTTACAATATAAAACTGATGAAGATTCATTTCATTAAAAATGCTATAAAATCCAAATTATCAAAAATAAAATTCAGATCATTAGTCGTTTGAAGGATCCCCGTACCACTGCCAGAAACTGTAACTTTGCACCGGAACTTGACTTTCGGGAATGACTTTAGCTTTGATAAATCATTTCTGACAGGAAACCCATACCTTACAGGACTTTTATGAAAAATAATAAAGATAAAATAAACAAACTGTATTCAACAACAGTGTTGCAGGTGTAAAAATACAGTGTGGCAATACTAGGATTGAATCCTACACTTCATAGTGTTGTACTATCGCTTTAACCGACTGATCATCAGCTGCATACCAAGTCTACGAAAGTGTCCTTGTACAACGTAATGTGCTATAGCTGTATCCAAAACAACTAAGAAGAACTTGAACTTAAGAAAGTATTCCTTTAAAGAAAGAGTAGTCAACCATTGGAATTCCCTGCCAAATCACGTCGTCACATCACCAACAATAAAAACGTCTGAAGCCCGGCTGAATAAGCACTGGGGACAACAAGAATGTTTTTTATAATCATGAACTTGACAATAATGAACTTATTCACTGTCGGAGGGTCAGCCTGTAGTCAGCCTACAGGCTGACCATACATATGATCTGGATATATAGGCTTTTGCCTGCGTCGAGTATTATCATATTATTATATTATATTATTTTTATTATTATAAAACAAAACAAAAGGGAGGTTATGCGAAACTAAAAACGTAAAAAAGGAGGGTTATACACAATACAAACACAGTGCAGTGGGACAGGAATCCTTAAGACTATTGAATAATCCAGATATAATAAATTCAAACTTAACCTTTAACAATTAAGATCAAATTAAATGACAATACTGGGTTTTTTGTCGCTGTAAACATTTAAAGTGGCAACAAATAACAAGGGGGAACTACTCTCTACGATGATCATACACTGAATTTGAAATGTCTCTGTTCCAGCTACTAACAGTGGTTCCAATTAAGAATAAATCACCATAGTATTCCGTCTTTGCGTATTGCAGAGTTATCTTCTCTTGTGAGCAGGTATTGATTGTTACGTCATTGGTTTGT
>JAUMHH010165900.1:0-16890 GCA_032359455.1 Chlamys rubida | reverse complement strand
TTTTAATTAGTTTTAAGTCGGAATTGATGAGGCGTGAGTGATGCTACACGAAATGACCTCTTCCCTCGGTTGACTATCCATTGCCTCAAATCGAACTAGCACAAATAGTTTTGAAAACGAAATGGTAAAAAAATGTGCGTTTGATACTTCTGTTAACAGTAGTGCATTTCTATGAAAGGTGATCAAAAGCTGGATGCATACAAATTGACTATGGACTTTGTACTAAAACAACAATTAAGTTCGCTTTATTTTCGGTCAACAAAGTTTGTGCGAAATTCAAAACACAGAGAATATTATTTTCATGAGTTATAATCGACGTGAATATATACAGACAAACACAAATATTAAAACGTGTTTGAATGTACCCGAATAATGGAGACAAATCAACCATTCACTACAAAGTCACCTGTATATTGGGCATATTCGTGGCTCTGCGAAATTTAGTGCTCACGAAATACATGAAGTTTTTATCAGGACGACCGCGAGATATCAGTACTAATTATACGTTACTCAGATATTAGGTCCATAGTCTCGGGGTAAATATAATAAGATATTAGGTTCCTACCATTCATGTATATGATCATACATAAGGTCTTTAATCTCAGAGTTTATCTTTCAGAAAAAACTGTTTCAAATTTTACAAAGGTTCTACAAAAACTCTATTGTATGGAATGATTATACTAATTTCAACAATGTCAAAAACAAATTCAAGAATTCAAATATAATATGTTATTGGGTATTTAGTTACGGGCTGGTTTTCGTTTGTTTAAACGATGTGTTTGGGTAGAATTACCTTTAATATTACTTACCGTCGACCCTGAGATGAACGGCCTTGACACTGACAGGGTTCGTATTCAGAGTACACCGGTACATTCCCCTATCGTCATACCGAACCTTCCGGATGTGAAGGTTCCAGTCAGGGTCATATGGACGCTCAACCGACATCCGGTCATCGTCCATTAACCGACGATCTCCGTTTGATATTAATATCATCTTCGGACTCATCCATACCACCTGTAGAACAGAATACACACCGTGAGCATATGCACATTCATCGCATTGATCATCAACAACATATAACGATAAATACCAATTTTACTACAATCGACAGTCGTCAAAGAAATAAAACAACAAAAATGTAATGTAAAATAAAAACACTAAGAAAGCAATATAGTACTGAAATGCGTTTCGTTTATTTTACTTGCGGTATTTCGTAAATTCTTTAAACCGCGATCTTATTATATATAATACGGCATCTGGCTGGGAAAATAATTCTCCTACCCAGTACCAGACGGGCGAGGCTTATTCTTATATCATTTTGTTATCTGTAGATTTAATGGATGTCTGCCATCCATCCTTCCACAGTTTTAATTAGACACCTTAAACACCTACTGCCATTGTTTCGAACAAGATGAGCAAATATTTAGGGTACACCATATAAATGTGGTATGTCATAATACAGCTAATAAAAAAATCCTATATAGTGCGTTATGTGGGGGTGTTCCCTTCTTACTCTCTGCTTTGACATGCGTACCTAGTTTGTTTTAACAAAATGAAGTAAACGGCTAATTCAACAAGTATATCCCCTTATGAATTGGAGGTCTCGATTTAACATTAAAACGTTTCACTCATCGTCCCCAACCGATCGTTTAAGCCTAAAACAACGACCTAATGCCTGGTGATACATTGGTAAAAACGTCTTTAACTGTCGAGGTATTACCGTGAGGTCTCAGGGGCCTAACACATTCCTGGTTTATAGAGCAGGTTTATAATTATTATACTGAGAGGGCGTCAAACTCGTTTATCAACGTACTTGTGCAGAAATGCGACAATGTCGTTGAAACCAGATACAATACCAACCCATATACACAAGCACTTTGTGCATTTTTAAATTCGCCAAACATTTTCGAAGGACTTAATACTTTTACTCAGTTTTTTCCCTTAATTGTTATTCTTGGGCTGCTGGCACTGTTTTGTCGTACCATTTTTTTTCGGAAACTACTAAGTGTTCCAGATATTTCAATACATAAATCACATAATTAATAAATACGAGATTGACGTCTGGTTTATTCAATGATTAATATATGTTTATTAAAGAAAACCTAGCAGTTTTAAGTGTGTTTTCTTTTCCCGTTCAGGAGATAATTTTATATCAGGAACGATATTACAAGTGCGATGCAAAAGATAACAAAATGGCTCCGAGGGATGATACATACAACACTATGTATTCTTTATCACCCTTAGGATAAATACTTGTTAAAGCGTCGTTCCTAAACTAGACTTCCTCCAAATAAAAGCACCTTAGGCCTACGTCAAAATCGCAAATAAGAAAAGGACAGCAAAATGCACTGGCCACACGATATACAGTACCTATTGTTTAGTTGATGGTACTTAATATGTTTCAATTGTACAAATGTATATGTAAACTTTCGTTGATGTTTTGCTTTCATATTTTGAGAAATTTCGTAACCAACCTGAAAAAGAACCGTATTGATAAAATCATGTGGAAGGAAAAATAGGTAAAATGTTCCCTTTTTGTGTTTTATATCGTAATAATATTTTATAGTTTCTTTGAGTTCCCAATATTGGCAGAAATCAAACCAGAACATATACTGCATTACTTTACTTGTTGTCTACCTGAGAGCAAATAAAATAATATACACTTTCTGTATCGACTTTATTTTATTGTTATCATGCTTTATAGTGTCGCTATACTGTAACCAATAACAGCAATTTCCTCCTTTACATTTTGTAATCCATGTATCCAGTTTATTTATGCCAGTACTACAGTTATTTGCTCAATTCATACATGCTGCTTAAGGAAGAATTGGGATGTATCAAGTTCACAAAATAATATCTTAAAACTGAACATTTTCGAAGATATTTAGGTCACTTCTAATATCGTCAGTTCCGAAATCGTTCTTGAAATTCAATTTTGTTCAGAAAAGCATTTTTTAAATGGATGTTTGAGTGAAATACTGTTAAATTGTTCAAACATAATTGTTTATTTATTGGGTTTGTTATTGAAATCGGAAGTACGCAATGACCTCGCTCAATAATTCATGGTTGCCGCGGTCGCACTGCACTTCTCTTGTGGTTGGCTTCCGCTAACAAAATATAATCCTCAAATCGAAAGGTCATGAACCATCCCTAGACAATCACAAATTACGTAACACACATAATGTTGTTTTACCAACAATGAAAGATTTATGGAGATAAAACATATATGCATTGTATACTTAGTAATACTCGCTGTAGTATTAAATTGATTGTTTACACTTTAAAATTCACACTTTGTTTACGTAGCGTAAGAAATTGGGCAAAAGCCCTTGCATCTTATCTATGCCTTTCCCAGCATACACTTACAACATCATGATGGCGATTGAAACTGGCATATAATTTAAGTAAATTGGATACAGTTTGAAATCCAAAAGCCTTAACAGATATGATACATGTCCATACAAGTTTAAAATGGGGTTTTATTAATGTAAACGGTAAGCTGAGGCTTTAAAACAAAATTTTCTTTTAAATCAACCGGGGCATTCCAATATTTTCAACAAAATACGTTTTTTATTTGTAAATCGCCTCTCTCACTAAAACACATTCTTACATGGATGTCCACAATCATAAAAATGTCTATCAATGTCTACCAAGCTGCAATCATTTTCGTTGCTTTCTTAATTCTAATACAGTTGTCAATTTTCAAAACCTTATGAAACAGACATATAATTATTTTAACTACATTCTTGTATGGTTTGAAATAAAAGTAATTATAACCATCCATTATATTTTGTGCATAAGCATTTTGTTTCACGATGTGGGTAAGGAACCATTCATTATGCAATGACGCTGTTGTTTTCTATTTGACAAAATGTGCAAAATACAATATGTTGATATTAAATTACTTCTCACATCTGTCAACATCTAATGCATGTAATCTTAATTGAATTCCGTTATCCTTTTTGTAATGCAAACGAAATTTTATCATTATTTTTTTGTACTGGAGAGAAATTAATGAGAGAAAGCATCGATTTCTGCTCTTAATTATTTGCTAATGAAATATAAATCATCATGGTATCACTTCCCATACGTAATAAAACTGTCAAAGCCTGACAACGAAATCCCATCTTATAAAGCAAAGTTGTTTACCATATGGAGTTTTTTTTATAATTACATATGTATTCTTTTTTTCTTACATGTATAAATCTTCGTACATGCGGGTTCAGAAATCAAAGTACCGTTAACTCAAAAAAGTGTTTTACTTGCAAAATGATCTAATGACAGAAAAGTACAAAAATACAATAAAAATAAACTAAACTTGAAACCACTGAATGACAAAATAAGTTATAAAACATTTGTAAGATATGAATGCTCCCTTGACCTCGTGGTTGACCTACAAATGGCAAAAGTGACCTTGGCATTGACTGTGTGACCCTAAATTGCCAACGTATACGAACTTTGATGGAAATAGAATAAGAAAAGTCTTCGGTAGAGTCACAATTGCATGGTGACGGAATAGATATGGTGACAGTGTAACAATATTTCCATACAAATCCCCTACCCCGACCCCCACTAGCACCCCCACCATAACAAAAAGTCCAGAGGAATCTCTATAATGCAGTACATGTATATGGATGAAAGTATTATGGCCTTATGTGAAGGAATGGGAAAAGCTGCAATACCGCAGACATATCAAGTGACCTTGTACATTATGACGTAGCATGAAAGGCGACATGACTGCAGACATAACTGTAGCAAGTGACCTTGTACTGTACATTATGACGTAGCAGGAAAAGAGACATAACCGCAGACGTAGCACACGACCTTGTGCAATATGACGTAGCTGGAAAGTCTGCATGACCGCAGACATAGCAAGTTACTTTGTACAATGTTTCGGGGCGGAAAAGGCTACAAGACCACAGACGTAATTTGTGACCCTGTATGACAGGGCGGCTAGCGCAAATAAGTCTGCCTCCCCCGCTGTCGTATGCTGGGCAATACTCATTAGAGCTCAATAACACTAGTTATAAGTTGGCTATTAAACGATTTTCTACTTAGTAATAATCCTGTACACACTCCAACCAATTAAACATATATTACACGAGCTATACGTGACTATAAAACAATCGATCAAGCCGTTATACTCTGTGATCTCTTACGCTAATGCTGAATCCATTCACAGGTTCACAAGATGTTTAAAAGAAAACAATGGGCGATACCTTCAAAGTTTAAAACTCCAAATTGACAAAATATGTACGAAATCACCACTGTCAAATATAACCTATACGACATTGTATTACAGATAACGAAAAAGCTAATGCAGTTTAGTTGCTGTCGACTTATTATCTATTTTAGATATAAAATTAGTGTCATTGCTGTATAAAATGTAAAGGTACATCTCATTAAAAGAAAAGTAGCACACACAAATAAGACAATACACCACAGCGCCAACAGCAATAACAATAATAATAATAATAATTCGAGGTTCTTATATACCGCTTTATCACAACCTAGTTCGTAGGTCGTCACAAAGCGGTTCACAAATTATTCTTTAATTCCAGTAATGGACAATATCAGGCAGCAGAGTCGATACGAAAAGAGCAAAGCACCCAAACAAAAGACAACATAAGGAACCTACGACACACACAAAATAACAGGAACCGAAAACAGGCCAAAGCTACGAAAAGACTTCAGCTGCCGTGGGACCATAACAAGGGGCACCGAGGAAACGCCAAAACAAGTAGGGATACCAAAACATTTGAATCCAAGAAGACATCTCAAAACATTAGGAACCGAGAAGAAATCAAACATCAGAAGAAACCGAGGATGTACTGGTATTAAAGAAAATGCAAAAATTTGAATCGAGGCAACACCAAACACAAACGAAACGACACAACGAAGACATCGAAGGCAGATGTACCTTACGGGCGAACGTTTGCTTAAACTCATGTGGCATTTATTATGTTGATGTCTTCGCATCAAGTAAAGTATATGGGTCTTCCTAACATATCCTGCACAAATTATTCTTATCGCATACACTGCAAAACCATAGTGTAAATAATTACGCTGATATAAGCTTATGTAACAAAAGGTAAGATTAGCTTTAATCGTCACGTTTCCTGTAATGTTCTAGTTAGTTTCATGATCTTAATTACTACATTACGAGTCAACAAGGAAACACTTTGACGACAACATCTGTACAAATATTAGTATTACAATATATTTCCTTGTCCGTGGTAAAGTTTAATCGTGTAGACAATATCAGGAATTCAAATTATGGATTAATGCTTGTATTAACAAATGAAGCATAAAAACGAACTACAACCGAGTCTTATTTATTTTTATTATTTTTAGATATAATGCTTTCTCCAATATCATGTATCCCCCCTTCCTTTCTCGTGTATATTATTTTATCCTTAATGTTAGGAAAGTTAACGATGATTCCGATCCGTATCTGACACAACACGCGAACGCAAGGAACACGCAACCGACAAACAAATCAATATCACCGTGTAGGTGATCGTTGGAATCGGATCTCTTTATAGCGTATACAGTAACTATCAAGATGACCTCAAATAAATAAAATAAGATACCCTTCGGTGGGGAAGTGATTTGTGTATCATTATTATCATTCGACCACTGAACAGTCCTAATTATACTGTATCACATGCAATAGATAATACTAATGGTCATTTGTCATACCGTACACTTTGAAATCAGTTTACTTTTACAAGACACCAGAGGAGAGATGACTTCAATGACGTGACAGAAAAGTCAAGAAGATTGGTTGATTTGTCATCAAACTGCCGTTTGTGTTTAATGTATATATTGAACAAGATACGAATAAATATTTTGGAAGTATATACAAAACATGTATATATGGGGCAAAGAAGTAATTCCAACAGTGTGGACAAGAAAGAGAATACTCAAGAATGGATCATGAAAATTGTCACGCTTATCGTTAACTTAGTTAACTAAGTTAACTAATAAGTCGTTTCTGCTGGCAATGTTGCAAGTAAAGATTGATGTAAGCAACTGATGTAAAAGAGTATGTAGTGTTCTTAATTTCAAGCTCAGGACGATATATGCAATTAACTTTGTTTAAAGAGAGCACATCGTCGATATTTCTGGAAGTAAAATAGAAAGACTTTTTTTAATCCAGTCCTGTTCAGTTCTGCAAAATATTCTTTTCCCCTGTTTTGCTTTATTGCTACAGGTGTTTTACAGCACTAATAATATATTTTTATCTTCCGATCCGATGAGACTTAAATGGACGGAACGGACAAAACAAAACTATTGACTCTGTTTGGCTTACAGTGAATATATTTAAATATGTGTTTCGTTACTTTTTTTGACGGATTGGTCTAGTGGTTAACACCCCGGCCTTCCGCGCAGGCGGTCGGGGTTCGATCCCCGAAGTCGTCGTATGCATGGATATTCAGAGAAAGTGTTTTACTCCTGCCCACACAACTCCAACAACCAAGGTGAAGTATAGTCTGGGGTGGATATTGCGGTACCTGTGCTGTAGTATTCAAGTGAGGTGGCACTTTAAATGGTGCAGTTAGAAGCACGGTCCCACTACAACCAGAACACATTACATCTCCAGCACATACGCAGGTATACACACATAGGGAGATATTAGCCAGGTGACATAGGACTAGTAGCTAGCGTCTGATAAGGCAGCTCCTGCGTATTGCTCAAAATTGTATTCATTAATGTATATGCTAATTGTATTAATTGTATATCTATTTACTGTAAAGCGCTTTAGAGTGGCGTATGTTGGCTAGATATGGTGCTATATCAAATGTGGTATATATTATTATTATTATTATCATTATTTCAAGTATGCTTATTCATTACTTGTTCCCTTTTATTTTGGAGTCTGCTCGGCTTGTCTTTTCGTAATGACTTTGGGTTAGGATGTTGATTTAACGTGTTGACTCTGTATATTTTTTTTAATATTTCTTTTCATTTCATTTCCGA
Organism: Chlamys rubida; assembly: GCA_032359455.1. Classification (NCBI taxonomy): domain Eukaryota; kingdom Metazoa; phylum Mollusca; class Bivalvia; order Pectinida; family Pectinidae; genus Chlamys; species Chlamys rubida. Next base: position 8,907 of record JAUMHH010165900.1, on the reverse strand, counting down.
TTCATCATCTATCTATGTGGAGGGAGACTTGAACTTAACGACGCTCGTGCATGTCACAAACCCCGGCGAACGCCATCAACGCAAAAGCAGTGATGAATGGGTTCTGTTTTATAGCATATGCGTTGATAATGTTTAAAGCGTTTAGATTTGTCAATTTCATGACTGATACAAAATGTAACTTTTATGTGAACTTCGAGCGCGGAATTAATCATATCGCAGTGACGTCACAGTAATTCTCACAAACTCATTGTTAATGCCTTAAATCTCAAAGATTTTTCCTGGGTATAACTCTGGTTATCAAATGCAGTTTTCCCGGAATTATGTTAACATACATCCTGCATATTGTCTTTCCATTGTTTGACTATTAAGAGTGTTTGCATGATATTGTCGACCATAATAGACCAGATCCCCCGCGGAATATAGAGGATTTTCAATGGTTTTCTGCAGAATACCACGGGGGATAGCGATGCAAACTTACAGCTTTTCTCGAGACAATGGTTATTAAAACTATGAGCAAGGTTTGTGGTCGCCATCGAGACATCGTTTGGACTTGACCTAGATTGATATGGAGGGTGTTGTCGATAACACAGAAGACGTTCACCCTTCCAACACATCTGGTTTTATTCCCATTGTCCTTTTTCAGAGGTTTCCATGGGTTTTTTTTCTTTTGTTCATATTCTGTGTTTTCTTCTACATGTTATGGATTTAGAGGTCGGCTTACGTGTTCTTTTGGTTTTCTTTGCTTTTGTTTTTGTTTTATTTGTTTTTACACTTCGATATTTTGTTGTTGAAACAGAATAGCAATGTTCATGCAATACAAAAAGTAAATCGTGCAAATGGTAGAATGGCAATAGCCATCTACATAAGGTTGTGTACAAAACAACTGAAACATAGACACGGTGTTGTGTGCATCAAAATAATATAAATCTAAATTCCAATACAAACGGACATGTACATCAGCCACGATATCAAGTGCAGACAAGGCAATGAGCCGATCTAACCTCATACATCAACACGAACACTCCAACGACGGAGAATGATCCCTCGAATTTCAATCAACAAACTCCAATCATAAAACAAAAAATCTGATGATATTTGCGATTTCTACCGAAGAAATGGCAGTTACACAGTATGTATCAACCATCATACACAGATTAGGTTTCTCCCCGTCAGACCTACCTCTATACGGGTACGTCATCTGACGAGGCACATATCATATACGTTATTGCAACATGAACTCCACAACACAAGGAGAAGCTTCTCACCAAATCGGATTGGTACAATCTAATCAAGACGTAGACCACTTGAGCCAGTATATGGGGGGGTTCATGTCGTAAAGGCCACAAACAACGCACGGATATGATATTTTTTTATTGTTAAGATCTAATAACACACGGAAATAGGTACTAACGTTGCTAAGACGACTAAATCACACCACTAAGGTATACTAAAACGTCTTTTAACAATTCTGGCTTGATTTCAAGTTTTTGTATTACGTGGTGATGCACGAGACATACACTGGTTTGACTCAGGTCAGGATTTCACCAGCATGCGTTCTTTGTGTTCGTCTTGCCATTGTAGAAGTGGGGATTGGACAGAACTATTGCTATATTCCTTATTAGGTCCGCCTACGAACGGATTAAAAAAGGCAGATTTTTTTCTACTTATGCGTTATGTGGTTGTTAATTGAATACTTTAACACTTTAACGGGATAGCGTATGTCACAACCGACCACCTTGAAGAACGCTGTGTAACCCTTATCGTAGGCTGGCCACATACGTGTAATACAGTAATTAAGTCTACTTCATTAGCATTCTTTCAATTATCTTTAGATTTTCTAGATTTTCTTTCTTTCGCAAGTGGTATTTGTGGAAAATTCGAAATGTAATGATCCTTAAAAAATAAATACCAAAATGCGTAATGTTTCAATTTCTACTCAAGGTGGACTCAATGAAACTACAAAAACTTGTCCATTTCATTTGTGCATGACATTAGCCAGATTACAATTATTCGGATTTTGCCTTTAAACTGATGCATTAATCAAATACAGTTTAATAAGATATCTATGATCCGCTTTTGTTTGTTTGTTACATTGTTGCTGTATTGATATACCAGGTACACTACTTAGTCATCCAATGACAGACTAGATATTTTTAACATTACGTCAATATGTAGACTTGCACAAGCTCCAGTATCAGTGACAAATTTTACTGAATTTCAAAAATTCCAATAACTGGGGAAACAAATCCTGTTCTTTAAAATATAAGGATTGAATCTTGCTTTGGTCGATTTCATGGTGGTACTGAGACAAGTTCAACATAACCTGCAAAAGGAAAATTCGATCTATTTGAAGTATTCCGGAAAGACAATGGGGGCTCATCTTTACCAAATATTCAGGTAATCCTGTGTTAAAAAATCCTCTCCTGTGATAAGAATTGCCAGTGAGATTGATAATGAAATATAACGTGGTTTTTGGGATACTTTTATGACGAATGGTGAATTTTCTAACAACATTATGTATTATCCCGGCCATGGTGACAATTATTTAATATGTAAATGTACAACAAACACTTTCAATAGAGAGATAATAACGTTACGTTGTTTAAACAACGCATTTACAGGGAGACATACTTTTATATTCTCTGGTCTGTGATTCAGACATGAATTTAAATACGTTTACAGTTTAAACGAAAAGGGACAATATACACGAACATTAAGGATACCAATAGCGATGGTTACCAGCTTACGACCAAAACAGCGTCTGCATATTTCTGTTTTGGAAGACGATATATAACAGTTTGCGGTTTTCCTTATAAAACCTCGGTGTTAAGGCACCTCTTCCGTTTGGGACCTACAAATAATCATAAGAGAAAACATAATTGTCAAAACTCATTGTATGTATCACGAAAGAAAACAAAAATGTTTCTTACTGTAAAATTGTTTCTTACTGTAAGTAATCTACAACAGTGTATTCCATTCCGACAGCAGGCTCACAGACGTACAACGTCTTTTTCATACAGTACTGTGAAATCAGATATTTTTCGTGGGCCAAAATTTCGTGAACCCACGAAAAAACACCATTTCGTGGGTTCACGAATTTCGAGTACCCACTTATACGGAGAATAGCTTCATGTCAAACATGTAAGATTTCGTTTGACCTGTGAATTTGTGGATGAAGCGTGCTTACGAAATCAACGAAATTTTAAAAACCCACGAAAATTAATAATTACTTGTTTTCTCCTCACGCACATTAACACGTCACATGCTACTCTAAGCGTACACGATTCCATACGCTTCCGACAAAAGCAGAACACACAAAAAAATTAAATGATGTCCCATAACAAACATAAATGGTTCAGACTCCTATAACTCTACAATAGACAATACTACACAGGAATTAACAACATGTGATCTTTGTAACTTTACGAAAGCATCACTCTATCTATATCACAAGAACATTTAATTTAGGAAACCTTTGTTCCGACATCTGCCTTAGGCAACACAGTTTTTCCCGAATTTTAAACATTCCACCGCTATTGAAATCGATATGCCTATTCTAATATCCTATTTATTAAAAAGATAATTACAGATTAATTGTGTTTCAGGAGCAACGTTCTGCACGTACCCTATAGCATGACTACCCGCAGTGAGCTGATTAATCCTTTAGCAAACAACATGATGTATTTCGTAATATGTACTGGCCGAAAATTACATTGGAAATCCCCTGGACCTTTTCAGCCGTAAATAACGTAAAAACGTCTTATGAAGCTTGTATTTGTGATTAATTGGGACTTTGCTATGTTTTATTGACATAGCCACCTCTTCATTACTATCGAATCTTCGAAATTAGGTGTTATAGTCACTGTAAAATACCACAAAACGTTAAGTTAATTTATAATTTAATTAATGTATGCTCCTCGCCTCCCTCTGATACTTACATGTACATACGCAACCTATGTGTCAAGTTTAAAAAAGAGGTAATATATTATCGTTATAATTTAAATGGTAAATTACTCTGGATGGTTGGGTGGCATAATGGACAGCGCACTTGCCTTTCACCAACACAGCCAGGGCTCGATTCCCCGATCGGGCGTGAAAAGGTTTTGGGTCACCTTCCCAATCACGTTGGTTTTCTCCGGGTACTCCGGTTTCCTCCCACATTAAGACCCCGCGCGATAACATCCGGGCAAACAAGAATTATTAATATAAGTTGAAATAACTTGTTTCATAATGGTTGTAAAATAAATGTTATACAATAATAATACTCTAAACAGTGGTTGACTAGCCATTTTTATCTTTACTGCATATTCACAGTATCAAACAAGTGATCAACACTGTTATAACAAAATGAACCAGCGTTTAAGGTTCCCGTACACACTTTTCCTCTATAAGAAAATAAATAATTTGTCACTCCGGTGAAATAAGTAATCGAAATTCACCCATATCAGATTCTAACATCATTTTCAAGGCATAAATTGGTTTAACGAATTAATCAAAATATTACCCAACCCGCATAAAGTATGATATATTACTAAGTTCGTAGAAGGTGTGGTACCGTGGTGGATGGTGGTGGCGCCTCGTAAACCGCCAAGCCTTAGAATGGCGTCTTCTCCACACCTCCTTCGGTAGCGTACGAGGAGCCATCTAAAACACATTCACCCAATTCCCTATATCGTTTTTGTTTCTAGTATGTATTAAAATGACAGATTGTGGGTGTTTTTTATGACGTAATATACGCACTAAATACTACGCTTGTTATCAAACCCGTATGGGTTTTTTATAATATAAATCTGTTTATATTTTTGTTTAATGCTGTACGTTCACTGAGGTTTCACTGTTAATTCAATATTTTATTTTTTAACATTTCTCTTTTACATTAAAACAAATATCGTTTTGACCTTAACGTTTGTCATGTAGCTATACCCAAATAATCAAGTATTACCAATATACATGTACATGCTATTAAAATATGAATTGCTAAACGAATGATTTGTACAAACCAGTTTTCACTAAGTGGTAATGTGTTACGATATCACAGTTGTGTTGTGTGACATTATGATAACTCCTGTGATAGAAACAAGGGCTTCGTTCAATGGAAGAGATCTACTTTCTAATTAAATATTATCTCAATGCATTGTCATCCAACAACACATTAACAGTCGCATTTTATAAATGATGCTTACAAGTATTGCGCCTAGTACGTATAGTCATCCCGTTAAGGAATGAGAAAGCCCTACAGTAATGGCGTTTTTGAGCCTGACCTTTGCGAAAGCCAAATGTCCGCTTGTCTTGACATTTAAATGTAGATTGCATTACCACTTAATGACGAAACAAACTCTTCTCTTAACGGACTATTGACACTGGCTGTAAACACTAGGTTATACCTTGGTGTAGCTAAACAGAACGGCCCTGCATGCATAGCCTCTCCGCCTATTTCAAATAATGGTACGTGTACGTCGTAAAATAATTTAATATAGTTATAGTTGATCTTCTGCAGTCTGCCTTTCTTAACACCAGCGGGAACCATTTGTCGAATACCATTCCCAATAAATTGAACTTTTCGTTTCCAGAAAAGCCGTGGGAACTCTAAATTAAAAATTGTCTAAGACGTTAAAATAACAAAGGCATGGACCATCGACATTTTCAAGTTTTAAGAAAGAGGAAAAAACTGAAGTTACAGCTAGTTGTCTATATGTCAAAGTTTCGTCTTGTTTTTTGCTTACTTTTTAGCTAAGACATATGTGAATCTTTTACTGATTGCTTATATAATAAGTTTTATATAAACCTACTGTGCGTACATATACGGGTCTCGTTACATTGTACAACGCATAAGAGATACAAGATGTGTAAATCATACTACTACTCCCGAGTTCCAAACGTTCTGTAATACCTGCCTATAGATAGTCGATATTGGTGAAGTACGTGGCCTTTCCAACGCTGTCTCCTCATGTTCGAAATTCCTAAAACTGTTGTATACTACTGTTAGCTAGAGATACACTGAAATAATTCTTCTTTTCTTTGGAGTATTCATTAAAACGCCAAACAATATGTTTGGTATTCCGATTGATCAAGAAATAGAAGTATTTTGAAATTTCGAAATATAAATACAGACCTACTCTGTAGCAGGAGGTGTATGCTACAATGCTGGTAAATTGTCATTGATGTCTTATTGTAGATATTTCTTGTAGTCGATGTGAACTTCAATTACATATATGTTAATGTTCAGCATCACATCAATACAAATGGGGTCAAAAATTTACAGTAATGATACCTAAAACCATGCATTGGATTTGTTTGCGTTTTTTAGTGTCAGAACTGTAGCTAATGTGATTTTCGAGCAATTTAACATCATAATAGTAGCTTATGCGTTATCTAGGATGTTTAGTAACATAACAGAAGATAATGTGAAACATAGCATTAGCTAATGTGAATCTGGGGGTGTTCAGCAACATAACATTAGCTAATGTGAATCTGGGAGTGTTCAGCAATATAACATTAGCTAATGTGATGTATGGAGTGTTCAGCAATATAACATTAGCTAATGTGATGTATGGAGTGTTCAGCAATATAACATTAGCTAATGTGATATCTGGGAGTGTTCAGCAATATAACATTAGCTAATGTGATATCTGGGAGTGTTCAGCAATATAACATTAGCTAATGTGAAATATGTAGTGTTCAGCAACATAACATTAGCTAATGTGATATCTGGGGGTGTTCAACTACATAACATTAGCTAATGTGATATCTAGGAGTGTTCAGCAATATAACATTAGCTAATGTGATATCTGGAGTGTTCAGCAATATAACATTAGCTAATGTGATATCTGGGGGTGTTCAACTACATAACATTAGCTAATGTGATATCTGGGGGTGTTCAACTACATAACATAAGCTAAGGTGATATTTTGGCCGTTCAGCAACAGACTTGTAGCTTTATAATGTGATATTTTGGACATTTAGAAATACAACAATGTATGACAATTGATCACATAATCGGCGTGTTATCCAGTGAATTCGCCCGTGTAATATATTTACATATGTCACTAGTGTAATATACCCTGGAGCGCTTTTCATTGGCTGTGACAGTCAGAAATCGATTGTGACGTCATAATAATAAAATATGGACAATGACGTGACGTCATAAATTGTGAATGGCGCAACAAAATGTCTGTTTCCGTTTGTTTAAGCTCTCTACATTTTGGCTTTAAAACCTGTCAAAATGTACGTTTTCTGTGTTATGTGATAAAAAGTATCTTAATTTGTTTTCATTCCATATGAGCTTTTATGAAACTCGTCTCGAAGTTTTAATCTAAGACTCGTTTCATAAAATCTCATACATGTATGAAATGAAAACTCATTTAAGATCCTACATTGTATATAACTAATGTGATAGTTGGCGAATTCAACAAACATACATGTCCATGTACAGTAGCAGTTGTTTATTTCATTATCAGTTGCTCAGGAACGTAGATATACACATGTGTAATCGGGTTCTCCTGCTATACAGAATTAAATATTTATTGTTTTTAGGACGTAACATTAAGGAACATGATCTTTTTAAGGTTTCTGGAATGTAATAATAGGAAATGAAGTGACCTAATTGTTGAAAACCGGAAAAAAAAAATGTTGTGATAGGGAAAGCGCTATTTTTGGGTGCTATGGAATGAGCTTTTTGAAGTTTTCAGGAACATGCAAAAGAATGATATGTTACGTATTCAGGAACGTTGAATTAGAGAATTTTATGTTTAAGCTTTTCAAGAATGCAAAGAAAAGAGAATGTGATAGGTTGGGTGTTCAAAAATTCAAAGTTATTCAAAGCGATATTGGGAGTATTCAGGAGCGCAGAAATGAATGTGATAATTTTATTGTTCAAGAATAAAAATGTATAAATTAAATGTGATAGTTTGGGTATTGAAGAACATAAAGATAGAAAATGTGATTCTGGAACATGTGGGTGTTCAAAGACGCAAAAATGATATTCAAGAACATTCAGAAAGAGTTTCAAAAGCTATACAATGTTCAATGAACAACAAATATAGTCAATTTGTACAAAACATACGTGGGCAGAAGCCAGCTTTTAGCGCCAACAAACTAAGAGAGCTCCTATATTTCAAGTGTAGTATGAGTATTTGTTACATATTTAAAGGGATGGTTTTCGTTGTATAACCCAAAAATAAAAATGTAGGAGTTCCCTGTCACTGATAATTGGTCCCTCTGTGGCATCAAAACATGCTTACATTGTCTTGGTATTTGTACCGTGCATTAAGGCTTCAGTTCATTGGTTACTGTGCAATCGCTGTTGGCATTAACGACATGTTATAACATACAGACAATTTGAATCGCGTTTTTATGAAACATGCTTCTGATGCACCGTGAACGATTTTACATTTTTTAGTTTACCTCTGTTAAAAGATAATGTTACAAAACGTTATAGGGGACTTAATTAGAAAATTTACCCTGGATTTTCGTTATTCATCCTGACATCAACTCATGTTATGTATTTAATTTTCGAAATCCGTGCGCTCACCATTCCCTATACCTATTCTCTATATACATAATAAAAATACTATACAGCATTTGATATACAAATGTAGCACCCTATCTATCTAACATAAGCCACTCTAAAGCGCTTTACAGTATATAGATATACAATTAATACAATTAGCATATACATTAATCAATAATTTTTTGAGGAATTCGCAGGAGCTGCCTTATCAGGCGCTAACTACTAGTCCTATCCTACCTGGCTAATATTCCTATGTGTTTATGCCTGCGTGTGTTATGTTTACTGGGGTGTATTAGGATATTTCATCGGGAAACAAAACCACTACTGTTATTCTTCCCTCTAGACTATTAGATTCAATTTGATTTAACTTAGGAACATTACAACCCTGAAGATAATTA
>JAUMHH010165899.1:0-34255 GCA_032359455.1 Chlamys rubida | reverse complement strand
AACAGTATACTGCAGAGGTGTATGTAATGTACCTAGTGATGACTGTATGGTAACCGACAAAACAGTATACAGCAGAGGTGTGTGTAATGTACCCAGTGATGACTGTATGGTATCTGATAAAACAGTATACTGCAGAGGTGGGTGTAATGTACCCAGTGCTGACTGTATGGTTACTGATAAAACAGTATACTGCAGAGGTGTATGTAATGTACCTAGTGATGACTGTATGGTAACTGATAAAACAGTATACTGCAGTGGTGTATGTAATGTACCCAGTGATGACTGTATGGTTACTGATAAAACAGTATACTGCAGGGTGTGTGTAATGTACTCAGTGCTAACTGTATGGTTACTGTTAAAACAGTATACTGCAGAGGTGTATGTAATGTACCTAGTGATGACTGTATGGTAACCGACAAAACAGTATACAGCAGAGTCGTGTGTAATGTACCCAGTGATGACTGTATGGTAACTGATAAAACAGTATACTGCAGTGGTGGGTGTAATGTACCCAGTGCTGACTGTATGGTTACTGATAAAACAGTATACTGCAGAGGTGTGTGTAATGTACCCAGTGATGACTGTATGGTTACTGAGAAAACAGTATACTGCAGAGGTGTGTGTAATGTACTCAGTGCTGACTGTATGGTTACTGAGAAAACAGTATACAAAAGAGGTAATAATGTAATAACTACTACGTACACCGTACCGATGGAATATAACTTGTTTATAATGAAAGTAATTATCTGTGATATTAACGGATTCCATTTTACAGGAAATACACGTATGGTAAGAAGTGCCAGTATATTTAATATGAAGGTTTTCTCCGACATTTCCGATACAGTCGTAACAATCACTTTTGTCCATACTTGTGCTATGATAAGTAATTATTTTTTAAACAGACTCGTTGCTATTTACGATTTCTTGGTATCTTACTTACATGTAAGACTTTAAAGGTGACATCTGACAGCAGAGCTAGAATGTTCCTTTTCTTTTAAACGGTTACAATACTAGAAAAATAACCAACAACCTCACTAACGGGAAAAGATCCTTTGATATGAATTACAAGAGAAGGGATCGTGATAGTTAAACATTATCTGTGAACGTATGTATATTTTGTCCAGATTATTGATTGAGCTGAAACACAGCACATGGCAAAATGGCTGAGGAGACAACGCCGAAATGTGCTATTTTTATAAACACAAACATATCACCTCCATTTATCAAATATTTTGTATGAGGTGCTTTCATTAATAGTATGAATGTGATGATATTTATGCATGGTATTAAGTCTTCTTAAAGAATTACAAAAAATGATATGTGTATATAGTGTATATAGGTAAATCGATGTTACATGTGCTATCTTACGTGATAAATATCAATTTAGGTAGCATAATGATATTTTAACACGCTCATGGTTTGGATTGATATTTACAAATACATGTCCAAGTTGAAGCAAACTTGTATCTTAATTCAAAATAAGGGTTTTCTTGATTGTTGAAACTGTATAAGGAAATATAAACATTCTTTGATCCAAAATTATTTAAATTCGACAAAAGACACAAAACAAAAAACAAAACATAAGAAAATAATCTAGAAATAAAATAGAATTCAAACTTAACCGTAAACTTGTGATCAGTGTAATACACATTTTTTTTATAAATATCAAGTTCATTACAGATATAGATATAAAGCTATCCGATTGATGGGATATCAATAACATATATATATGACGACTCGTATGTCCATTTATGAAATACACTTTACAAAGCAGTTTGTATCGCAATTGTTGTACCTTTATTATTATGTGAATACTGTATAACATGTAATTGGTGATGTGAAGAGTATTACCAAACAGATAGAGAAGAAAGAGCAATTACAGACATAGGTAACACAAAAATGCTTCAATGCAAAATCGTAAACATTCGCTTGAGTAATATTTCCCCTTTTTCAGACGGTATTGCTGTGCGGAAATTTTCGCATTGGTATTACTGCTTACTACACATTTCATATAGTGTATGCAACGTCGTTTGTGTTTATAGATAGGCGCAAATTAAATTAAGTGAAAAGTAAATAAAAAAATATCTAAATTGGAAACATGTACACTTGTACAGAATAACGAATTTCTCTGTTTGAGTTCATTTCTATTGTTTACTTTAATCTTAAAGTCAAAAAACTTTTGTCAAAGACTCATTATGTTACGAGGTTTAACACATAAGTAAGAAATCAAATAATGTTATTTTTAATCAAAAGAATTCCAAATTGTAAATATATAATGTTCAGAGATTTAAACAAGTGATTTTCTACCAAAATGAAGAAAAAAAACCTATGGCCTGGTTTTGCGATTTTTTTGGATTTCCTGAAGGTGAAAATTGGGCAAAACTGGGAAATGAAATGAATAGATATTGATTTTTTAGTGGATTTAAATCAGTTTGTGCCATAATTTGGTGCAAGTAATTCATCAATTGTCTAACTTATTCATATTTCCATTCATGAAACTTTGTGTTTATTGACCGTAATGATATACTATGTCATAAAAGAAACAATGAAAAATGTCTACTTGCTATTTTGTCTGTACATTTCATGATCAGTTAACATGTCACAACTCTTTGATTTTAATTTTAATGCTTATAGCAGAGTAATCTACAAGTATCAGCTCTTACCTGAACAGGTTTCAGTCGCTGAGGGTTCAAACCAAAGGTCATTGCTTTCATGTATGTCACTACAAATACAGGTGTGTGGTAATTGGGGGTTACAGGCTGTAAGCACAGGTTAATGCTTTCGTCACTATAGTCTACAAAAATAGAGTGTTGTCCCAAAGGATTCAATATTTAATATCAAGGTTGTAAAACAGCATATGGTTATTAAAGGTTTAGAAGTAAAGTTAAGGAGTCCGTAGCAATCTAAAGATTTTTTTGCTTAAGTCACTTTACTTCGAACAAGTGTTATCATTGAGGGTTCAGTATAAAAGGAAACAGGTTGTACAAGTATGTAACCAAAGATTATTGCTTTCCTTAGTTTACACGAAACAGTTTGCTGTTATTGAGGGTTCAGTATAAAACGTTACAGGTTGTAAGCAATCAAAGGTGATTGCTTACGTCACCTTGCACAGAACAGGTTGTTGTCATGAGGATCCAGTATAAAATATTATAGGTCTTAATCAACCAAACTTTATTGTCTACTTCGCTTTAGTTTACACAGAGCAGGGTGTTATCATTGAGGATCCAGTATCAAATATTATAGGTCTTAATCAACCAAACTTTATTGTCTACGTCGCTTTAGTTTACACAGAACAGGGTGTTGTTATCGAGGGTTCAGTATAGAACGTTACATGTTTTATAAAAAGTTAAAAGTTTTAAATGATCAAAGGATATTGCTTCCGTCATTTTACTCAGAACAGGGTGTTGTTATCGAGGGTTCAGGGTTAAGTATTAAGATTGTAAACAAACCAAATGTTATTACTTACGTTAATAGTATCTACGTAGGACGGGTTCGATCATTGGGGTTCAATGTTGAAGGTAAAAGGTTAAAAACATTGAAGAGTATATGTAAACCACTACAATAATCGCAGAACATGGTGTGATCATTGGATAGTTTAAAAGTACCCGTTAAATGTTTGTAACAAAAAAATAATTTGTTCCCCTTACTATGTTGTATTAGGTCTGATGTTTAAGATTAAAAGTTGTAATCAAACAAAATTCATTGCATATAATCTTGGCACATGTAATATAAATGGTATATCTAGTATAAATCAGTATTACTGCAAAGCAGTTATTGACTTTGTATAGCGTTTATATAAACACATTTACATTTGTATCTATACAATAGAAAGCACCATCATCAGTATTATTGGACATAGTTCAGGTAAATGACCTTAAATTCGTTATGTTTTTGAGATTTTATCTATTATATTTAGTTATTCATATGTACATGCATATATAACTTTTAAATAGTAATGGATTTTCGTGTATATCTTTTAAATATAAATGTATTTAACTTACACATGTTCACGTCATAACGTTCACAGATACCCCAAAGAAACATAATTTCAATATGACTGTTTTCATTCGTATCTTCCAACGCCGTACATGTGATATACTCTGCGTCACTGTAAAAATTAACTGACATGTTTTGTAAATAGAATTAATATCAGTTGAAATATTACTTATTTCTTTTGTCTCAATCATTTACATTTTAGCGATGCTTTAAATTGTTGTAATATCACTGACTAGCTTATGTCCATATCGTTATTATGTCAATGTTAATGTGATGTTTTAACCATTCATAGTTTAATAATAAAGCAAAAACATATTTGAAAGTCAGATGTAGTTGTTCGACTTGTATATGAAGATTACACTAAGGTTAGTATAAAATTCAGGAGTTACCTTTCTTGGCCCAGCCTCGTTGCAATATGGATTTTATATAAGTACGGTTAACATGAACCCTTTCTTTGTGGAGTATCCTTTGAGAATCTGTTGTTTATGTTAGCAGGGTTTTATGAGATTTTATACAATTTTTGTTTATTCCTTTATTGTTAAATTTTGATTGTGTATTGATTTGGTAACTATATTTTAGTGTTGAATTTCACACTTTAATTGCAGATCTGAACAAATGATGTACCCTAGAATAAACGATGAACATAACACACAAATAGGTCATTGGATCTGTAAAACTTTGTAATAGATAAAATATGCCAAAAATGAATAACACTGCAAGTTGGAGGCACGGTAGTCTAGTGGTAGGACGCCGGGCCCGTGACCGAAGGGTTGTGGGTTCGAGTCACGGCACTGTGTTGTATCTTTGAAATAAATAAGTACGTGGTTGGGCAGTGCTAGAATTGTTGAATGCTGGCTGTGAGCGCCGAAATGGCAGCACCGGCTGTGTGCTCCCCAGGGAGTTGAGAAATATATTGGCTGATTGCAATGGCCCTATACGGATAATAATTTTTTAACCGCTTTAAGACGACCTACGACCTAGGTTGTGATAAATTATGATAAATTATTATTATTATTATACTACAGCTGCTTTGTCCTTCGAGGACTCATTAATGATCCTTGGGGCCAAAAGTTGTAAATCCAATTGATATTAACTACAGTTGAAACAGTACGAAAAATGCGTAATTTATCATTATCTTAAGCTGCAATGAAGAATATTAAAAACAGTATAATATTCGATGCTATTTTTTAAGTACAGATTCCACTGTATGTCATTTTGTACATACGTTAACAAAACATTGCTTACTGACGGAAATCAGTTTCGGAAATACGTCCGAAAATATCAGTACTTTACAGAACTATTAATCTTAATAGTCTAAGTTTCCAAGGGCGATGTTATAACACGTAATATATTGTCTTTTGTTTAACTATATAGCAATCGATTTTGTTTCTCAACGAGAAAAACGTATGGTAACAGTACCAGGAATTTGACAGATCACAATAACCTCGTAGAAAGATTAGACAAAAGGAAAAATCGTAAACATTGAGATTGACATTTATCCAAGAAAATTGTTTCTATTAGTAATATTTCATTCATGAATACACAATTGGAAATTTTGAAATTAATTGACATGGCTCAATATCCATTGTTTCGTTTCTAACAAAATGTAATATAAAACATTAATTAATTAAAGGAATTATACTAATTGTTAATTTGTTTTAAAAATTGCAGTTTATAAAATTTAAGAAATAGCAAACTTAGGCAAATATGCATACAAAAGAAAGCTTATACTGATAAGTTAAACATGGGCATTCCTTGTTGTATATCTGAGGATATTGAGGAAGTATACCTCGAAAGAGAGAGCGCTTTTTGGTTTAAATTGTGTGTACATATAAGCAATGCATACATATATTATTTTTTTCTGATTTATATTTTTCCTGACATTTACTGCCATTAGAAAGCTAATGCATAACTTAACTTAATTTAAATTCAGTTTAATTCATAACACGAAAAACAATACCTACAACCTCTCGGGTGACACGAAATCATTGTGCATAGAAATTAAAAGGAAAGGAGGAAAAACGCTTATTGTTCATATCTTCAAATATAATCCATTGTTCGCACATAAAAAAATATATGTTAACATATGTAAGTGTGGGTAGCTAAACCAATGAATATACATATATCCTATTTCCGGAAAGCCTATGATTGTAAACAATAGTGAATACTAATAATATTTTTCATTGAGGAGAATATTGCTCCCTACCAAACCTTTAATTTCAAGAACGTATGACTTCCTGACGCCGTCATGCTAAATTAAATTGTCTACACAGCAAATTATTTACTTTTTAAAATAGGCTCATCAATTTACAAAATGTTATTGTAATTACATTGTATGTCTAGTATCTTATTTAAGAGGCGCTTTTTAAATAGTTGCGTCAATGCCGAAAATTAACGCTCTTTAACTTAAACCTGCCGGAAGTGACAAAAACGTAGCGATCGGTTGAAGGACATCCTGTCTGGTACCCTTTTTACACTAAGTAGCAACCCATCACCGAAATATGGATTGAAGGCCATTCTGTCTGGTACCCTTTTTAAACGACAAAACAAGGCCTAACCTAAAGCATGAACCATTTTTTACGACGCAAATCTGAACATGATGTAAGACAATGTATGTAGACTATTCAGACAATAAAAAGTCAATTGAACATATCAATGTGTCCATCATCGATACTTGTTTAATTTTTGTAAAGTAAGCAATATTTACAGGCTCTTATTACATATCAATTTCATGCAATAAAATATGTATTGCAGATATTAATATTTTTTGAACATATTTTGTTATTAATGATTTTTCTCTAGTTTTTGTTAATTATCAAAATTCATGTATAATTTCGTGTAGTAGTAATAAATAATGATATACATCACCTCTTCTGACTTATTGCTTGATTTTCAATCAAAACTCGAAAAATGAGTGAGTACAAAAATATTTTTTATTGTTATTCTAAAATGTAAAAGAAACGTATTGTTTCATTAATGAATATTTACAATATACAGAAATAAAGGTATCTCCCAGCTTCCATACACTGACACACAAAGCAGGATAAATCGGAAACCAGACACGAATGAAGTCAATTGTGGTTCTCAAAAAATGTCCAACAAAGCTGCGTAACCAAGCAACATATATTAACACGACGTTTATAGATTCACTGGTATGTAAAGAGTAATACATATTTAACAAAGTCTATTTGCATACATATACCTACAGGTTAGTGTATATGTAATGTCTTACAAACGAGAAATATGTAACCTATAATGTACCAATTTCTTGGATTCAACCGGAGACATCACGACGGGTACCACTTGTGATGTAGGAAACATTTCCCGAGCACCTGGTGAAGCCGGTTTGAGAGGATGGTCCTTTGTTTTGGTGTCTCCTGGTTCATCCTATCGACCAATGCTTACTGACGATGTGGTGTAGTGTTTATAATCTTCAGATTAAATATACACGTTTTTGTTATTCATTAAGTTGTTGTATAGATATTATTTCAAAATTGATTTCATTTACCTATAAATGATTTTCCACCTTGTGTCGTATTTAATTTTGCTACAATAGGTCAACTTTTTATCTGATGATACTTATACCATAATTCGTAATAATGTCAAACATAAACCACATGTAACGTGATATGTAAACATAAAAAATATGTTTCTGTCTTTGAATACCTTATCAGTTCCAAGGCATTATCTCTTAAAACACTCCTTATTTGATGAAATACAAAAAAGTGAATGTCGTCTGTATTATTGGCTATATTTGGTAAAACTAAGATTCAGATCGACCGTTCTTATTGGTTCTGCTAAGGTCTTAATACAAAAAGCACACAAGGGCCAACACATTATACCGACACATTTGTTTCCACGTTCGTATTCTCATTCTGGTTGATATGCCACATGCACTATTGAATAAGAAGAACATTATCTGGGCAAAAAAGTCAGATCGTAAACTAGAAACGTCGAGCCCGCATGTCTTTTATGTCCGTTATAATCGATGTACATATGGCTTGCCTTATCTCCCATGTGTTTTGGGAGCCTGGTTCTTTTGTATTCAGTATTACACATGCATCGATGTATCAAGTAGTTCTGAATTCCTCAAATGGTCTTATAGATACATCTATACATTATATTTAATACTGCCTGTATAATAAGTATACTTGTTTGACATTTTCTAAATTAGATATATATATATATTTGAATTACTTATGAATACCGTGTTATGCAGTGTCATAAAGCCATCCCATCAATCATGTTTATATAACGTGTGTAATATCACTCCGGAAATGACGTCACAATCGAATAGGAACAATCAATGTGACGTCACGTCATTATGAAGCGGAAGCAATTTTCATCCTTTCAGAGACAGCAAAGTGCAAAATATGCGTTTCAGATCACAAGTATACAGTTTACTTTGTATTATATGATAAAAGGAATTTGTCATTCTTTTCCCTTAATATTCGATTTATGATACAAGTTTTGGATTTTTCATGTTTGCGAGCCTCTACTCGTTTTGGATTTTTCATTTTGCTTGCCAGAGGCTCGCAAACATGAAAAATCAAAAACTTGAATCATAAATCTCATATGAAGGGAAACGAATGACAGATCCTCTGTTTTTATATATCGATGCAATCATTTCGTTTGTATAACATTTCTTAAAAAATAGACACCTGTCTTTAGTTAGGATTTGTTCATTATACCATCGTTATGTTTCCCCACCTCCAACCTGCCCAGAAACATTTATTTCGCTACAATTGGTCCATAATTCCAATGTCATAATTTCCCACGTTCAGCCTGCTCAAACACCACTTGTCTATAGTTACAAATGGTCCAGAATACCAATGTGATAATTTCAAAAGACTATCCTGTCAAAGAAACCAAATGTCTATAGTTAAGGTTTGTCGATATCTACCGATGTGATAATTTACCATGTCCAACCTGCTTAAAAACCCGCCTGTCTATAGCTACGGTTTGTCGATATCTACCGATGTGATAATTTACCATGTCCAACCTGCCTAAAAACCCGCCTGTCTATAGCTACGATTTGTCGATATCTACCGATGTGATAATTTACCATGTCCAACCTGCCTAAAAACCCGCCTGTCTATAGCTACGGTTTGTCGATATCTACCGATGTGATAATTTACCATGTCCAACCTGCCTGAGACACCACCTGTCTAGAGCTAGAATTTTCGATATCTACCGATGTGATAATTTCCCACCACTAACCTGCCAAGGAAACCAGCTATCTATAGCTATGATTTGTTCATATCAATCGATGTAATAATGTCCCGTATCAAATTTGCAACACAAATGACAATGTGTGTAGTTAAGCCTCGTTTCTACCTATTTAAGTATTCAGCGCATCTTACCTGCCTCATAAACTACATGTGTTTATATTAGTAATTGTCTGTCTTTCTACACTTTTATAATCCTCTTTGTCAAGCCTGTCTTAGATATCGCCCGTGAAATTTTCCGAAATAATTTGATATTTGGTTTATTTGTTCTTTTCTATTTTATCATATTACTGTCGTTAGTTATCATGATATTTCAATAAAGCCAAAGATCCTATCGTTTTTTCTTTCATGAATCTCCAAGCCACCTTCGCACTTAGGTCATATTTAATCTTGCTACAGGTCTACTCTAAAACGAACTTTCTTTACTCTTACCATTGTCAAATTTAATGTATCTAAGAAACTATTAATCTATTTTTCCGCATATCTTCTTCTACTTGTTCGTTAAATAATGCGTTAAACATGTCTAGAGCTACTTGATTAATCATTTCTTACATTAAACCTGTCATAGAGACCACCTTGCAATCGTTACCACCTATTTGTAAGTGTTTCTTTAATACTTGTCCAATCATAATGCCTAAGGGACCACCTATTTTTAACTTCCTTGAAGGCCACCTTTATTTTATTACCACAATATTTTTAATTACCACTTTAATAATTCACCAAATGCGTCTTCCTTTAAATTGATAATGTAGGAAAACCGTTTTACTATCTTCATATGTATTTTTCTATCAACCAATTTAATATCATTTGCACATGACACACATTAAGTATTTTAGCACTAAAGATAAACTTGTTTCTAGTGAATACCTTTCCGAATATAGGAGAGTTCAAACTCGTGCCCAAAATAATACAAACATCTGGTTAATTAAAGTGATCAAACCGATTGCAAATAAATTTGGATTATGCGGATTCTAATAACCTGGAAAACTCACAACTGGAAGAAGATATTTTAGAATAAAGGTTACAATAGTGGGATAAACTTGTAAATCTATAACGTTTACCGGATATGCAACATTTGCGAGTATTCTTTGATCCTAGACAAAATCATAACTATTCGATGGTACCTATTTTATTTGTATTTTGTGACTTTGATATTTATTGGAACTTTCTTCAAATAAATTTGCAATAAGTATTCTGCGCATACCTAACGATTTAAGATAGGTAGTCATTTTTACTCTAGAATAACAATTAAACATCGCCAGAGTGTATGGTTAGCCGACTAAAATATTATTTTTCTATATTGTGACCATTGCTTACATTTCTAAGATGATGCAGCATTGGCAAAATGTGTATGCATAACACGACGGGCATCAACATGTTCTCTATGTAAGTAAATAATGTTTTGATACCTCTATTTACATTGTATGATATAAAATAGATAATATCAAAATAAGCATCTAATTGGCCAAGACCATATACAACAGATATTCTGATGATAACACTAAAATACTTTTCACATGGTATGAAATAAACTATTACCAAAGCAAGCTTCTAATTGATCAAGACCATTTACAACAGATATTCTGAACGATTCCATATAACATATGAAGGACTGTTTTTGCAACAAAGACTAATTAAATAAGTATTGTTTAAAGCTTTGGATTACATCATGATATGCATATTGAGGACACCCGTTGATCTATTTTCTTGAATGTCACAAAAATTATTTTTCGATAATGATAAGTACAAATGTACTTCTTGATATTTTTATAACTAGGTGATAAAATATTCATTTAATAACGCAGTTTATGTGTCACTACTTCTTAAGTTTAAAGGCAACATTGCTAGTTCATATTTAATTTTTGCAGTAAAACTTCAAATTGACTAAATCTGGCGGTGTAGAAAAGGTAGATGTATAATTATCTAATTGATAGTAAGCCTGCACCAGTTTAAGCAGCTTCAATATTTACTAGTTAATATATATTAACAATTTGATTCATTCGTACTAAAAAAGATAATTAAGAAGATAATAATACTCACGTACCATGTATAGTTTGCGTTTGTTTTCAAAATACTTGAACCAAATAAGTAACAAACCAAAATCATTAATGTTAACCAACCATCATATTTATATATGGTGAACATTCCATGAAAATTGACCTCCTAAACAGTAACAGCATCTTAACAATTTGGTTTTCATGGAAAGTTACATTAACACATATACATTCAATTTAAATATAAGCTTTATCCTCAGCCAGAAAAAAGACGTTCTTAGTGGTCTTAACAAAATGAATAACTTACTACAAAAATACCTAAACATATGTACAAGCTGCAACCTTCCATATGACCTGATTTTTGTAAAAAATAACAGCTGATCAAGTTCATGTCGCTAGTTATAATTTTCTAGATGTATTTGTAAAATATCACTTTGTTTCCGTTTGTTCCTTAGAATTGGAAATGTCAGCATTATCTTCTTATTTTGCTTCTATGCCAAAACCTACTCATCGTTTTTTTTTAAAGGATTTGCTCGCGAATTGAAATTGGTCGTAACCAACCCTACACGGTAGTGCAATGAAGTCAGTCAGATATTTCTTGTACGCAATATAGGATGGATTTATAGCAGAAGACCAACGCTTTCCTCATATATCATTCACCCGAATACTGCACACACATACAATTACATAACATGTGTATGTATGCATGCATACACTCACCCACCTATCCATACGTTCATCATTTAACCTACATCCATATATCCATTTATCCATCCATTCGTTCATCCCTACATCCATTTATCCGTCTCTCCATTCAACCATTCAAAGTGCCATTCAGCAAAGCAGCCCTTCCTTGACAAAAAACCTGTTTCTATACTTTCAGAGATAAAAAGCAAAATGTCAGATATGAAACATGGTAAATATCATAAAAAAATCATTTTGTGATTGCAGATGTTTAAGCTTATATGCTTTTAAATGAAAATGGTATTACTTTTATCATGAAAATCAATTTTGACACAATCAATAAACGATGCATGCATTTTTTAACTGTCAACATAATAAGTATTGATATACAATACCAATACTTATTATGTAGTTGTTTCCAATCATAAGAAAATTATATTTGTCTATTATACAAATACAAAAAAAAAGAAGTTTACTTCTTATTTAAATCAAATGAAAAAAATCCAATACAAATTATTCATATGCATACATTATTTTCAGTAAATTTAGCCATTAATTTCATATACAGATATAATGTTCAATAAGAGCCCATACAGAAGATAAAATTGTTATTTGGAATAAATATATCATGTTTACCACATTCGTTTGCATTAAATCATTTCATACAGGTACCTTTATATATTACATGAAAATGATGACCATAAAATGGAGGACATTTAAGTAACAATTTAGAGTAAAACAAAAACATGATCTAGTCTTCGGCAAACCGAAAGTCATTGAGCGACCTGTGCCAAAGTATATTTCTACATATGAAGTATATATTTCATATTCCTTACCGTCATATGCTTTAAAAATGATGGAAATTTGGAATGTATGATCACAAATAAATGCTTGGCCTTGTTTCCTTTTCAGGATTGCTGGCTTGATATTTATCCATGCTGATCATTTTTGTTTCCAAATGAATGACAAATAAATATAGTTCCATTATTTTTCCCTTTCAAGCAAAGAAGAACTGTAGCGTGTTTATATGAACAGTAGCATTTGTATATGTATATTTATAACGTATAGAAATGACCAATAGCATTTCTAGGCGGACATATGACTCCAATCAAAGAATCGCTCCCACTTCTCTTACGCAAAGAGAAGTTGAAATGACAACTGCCTTCCGTTATCCCAGCTGTTGATCCTACTGTTTTTAGGATCACGAATGTTTGGCACATACGACACCATGCTATTTGCACCGAAAGGATTTCGAAATATTATGTCTTCGCTAAGCGGCATAATTTCATCATCATACAAGTCGTAAGCAAAGTCAATAACTGTCTGAACGTTAACGGTATCTCGGATGAGATATAGAACACCGCAGGCAATAATACCATTTCCATAACTGCCAGGAGCGATGTTGATTGTCCATGTTCGTATCACCTCCATTGTATTAGGATCTAACTTAACGATATATATGTTCTTTTCATCTGCGACTTTACTATAAATTACCCATAGACCGTTCTCGTCATACTCTACGTCAAAATATGACTTCCCATTTTTGTAGAGGTATCTGCTGTTATTGTGTGAAGCGCCATCTATTTCTGCTGCACTCGAAACAATGGCTTCTCTGAGGTCGTATTTCACTACGATATTCCTCCCAGCCCATTGAAAGTAAAACGACCCATCGCGAATCACGTGATCATAACCGTAGTAATGGAAGAAGGAGAGATCGTACGTGTTATCCACTCGGTTCTGTTTAAATGTAGTCTCGGATCGGTACTCATACAGTATTTTAGCATACTTGTTATTCGTAACCCAGCGTTTTGGCGAATCATACGGATCAGTCATCCACGCCCCGGATGTAGGTCCTGCGTGACGCAGAAGCAGGGGAATCCCGACCATTTTTAACCGGCATTCTGGATAAACAACAGAAATCGTTTACGTGAAACAGTGTGAACACAAAGGACAATTGGGATATAATTTGCTAAGCAAATGCCACATTGAAATGTGACCATATTCGAAATCTGCTTCTGTCACCATATAGTTTAGACGACCTATGTCCGAAATAAATTTGAGGAACGCTTGTTCTTCATTCATCTTGAATATAGCAAAAACAAATATTACTGTACCTTGCTTTTGAATATATGTATAAAAACAATCAGTTTTTGCGAAACAAATAACATTTATTATATTCTTCCTCCTTTGCAAAACAATAAGACATGAAGGAACTATTTTATTACACGGGAAGGTTATCAATTAAAGTAGGCTATTAATTGAAATGTTAATTGCAAAGGTTTAACTATAAAAAATACATCAGTGATAGATCACTTTATGATGAAGAATGAAACAGTTATTTAAATAATGACACGATATAAATTGCTAACTAAAGACACACATATATATATAAAACATGAAAATGAACAATTTACTTGCAGACAATTCGTAGAAAAGTTATCACGATACTACCAGGTCATATATTGCGTAGGTAGGTGAGTATGTAGGAAGTGTTGAAATATTAGGAGGGTACGTGCATGCAAAATAAGTAGGAAAAAAACAAGATTGCATCGCACGTTCATATGGTACCTTTCACATGCATATATTTACATTTGTCCCCGCGCCGTCCCATTACAACAGTGTTAGAGGGCAAGTGTAATTATATAGGCTATAATTACAACTGCTAGACTATAATTACATCTGCCTACAAAATGGCCGCCTAAAAGGTATTTTGAGGCAGGGCAAATGGTTGTATTACAAATAAAATGCCTAAAAAATATTTAAATGTCTTAAAAAAAACAAGTGGCCTCTGGCAAATCCCATAAAACCCGCTTGTAATTATATCAACAATAATTACATCCAGACAACCAGTTATTGTTTAAATAAGCAAAGCAATATTGAATGACATGTAGCTTATTTCCTTTCTGTTATATAATATTAAATTTTTGTTACAGAGACACTCATTTACAAGATATAAAATAATACAAGGCTTGTTTTTTTCATATTTGAAATATATTAATGGTAAACAATCTCTATTCAAAATATAGATTGTATATTACCATATACTTTTGTTAGTCCTTTAACCGAGAATACGATGCTAAAGTACGATTTTCACATTACGATACACTGTTTTATGTTGTTGTGTATAAGTAAATACTAGTCAACAATATCATATTTACCCGGTAACCTTTCTGGATTTGTTAATTACCGAGCCTACTCCATTTGACGTTACAGCTTTTACACATTAATAATTTAAAGCTAAAATTGCTACCAGAAGGAATCCCTCAACATCCATATACGTGTACGACCTGGCAGAGGCACGTGCCCGATGTGCACTAAAGGCAAGTACTACTTCAATTACATTTTATTGGCTTCAACCTTTATATTGGCATACAATCTTGTAAGGTAATTCCTAAAACAAGTATTGCTGTGTTTTTTAAGCGTATCGCTTGGATTGATAGCGTTACGGCATTGTTATTTCTTCCGCTGCTAGGAACCACATTTCTAAGGGAATAGCCACACAGTTAAACTATTATGTTTGCATGAAAACCAAGGACAAATGCGGTAGTTTATCTTTCGAAAGGAGCACCAGAAATGAAATGCAATGGATTGCAAATTACTCGGATTTGTGCTGAGGTTACTATCGGTGTCTGCCGTAGTATGCTCATGACAAGCATACTAACGCTGGGTAACGACTGACAGGCACTGCTCAGATTCACGTTTACCCCATTGATTGACTTTCACCTAACATTATCGTGAATTGATTTTACATTTGTTTGTGGTTCATTATGCGAATAGCATGGCATGTTTAAATAACCGTGCATATATTTCAATTACACATCCGAAGGGAAATCTTCGCCATGCATATAGTAATCAGATAAAAGAAAATGGACGCCGAAGGGCTAACAAAAGAAGATGCAAATTCTGAATTACTCTGTTGCTGAACACCAAAGCAAAAACTTAAAGCTAAGCAAATTTTAGTCTGACAATGACGAGAAAAATATTGTAAAATGTATCGATCCTTTGTATTATTATTTGATTGTATTTCTTGATGGTACTTAAATTGTTATGTAAGATTTATATATATAATAATTGAAAATGCTTCTCAATTACAAGGTCACATTCTAATTTACGCTTGTCGTGTTTATTTTTCATGGTAATTCCATATTTATTAAAGATGACTATGCACAGGTTGATATGATTTCAAACGAAAAGTAGGAAAACTATAAATATGTGAACACAAAATGTCAATATAACCATCAAAGATATCTCTCAAACACTTACTACATGTACTCACAGAGAGACAATTTCAACAAAGCCTTACTACCTTAATTAAAATTACTACCTATAGGGAGACAGCGACAACTTCTGGAAAGCAGACACTTATAACTTATACCGAGATAACATCTGGTAAACACAGTTTTAAAACCTCTACCCCGAGGTAACATCTAGTAAACAATATAAGACTCTTTTAAGGGGGTGTAGGATAGGGAAATTTCACCCGAGGGGTTTTCAAATTTGGTAAAACTCGAGTTTTCCAAATTCATGACGTCACGTCATTGTTGGGACATTGTGACGTCACGTCACGTGAAATGGGGTGTAGGATAGAAATGTCCTACACTCCTTTCTTACCCTGGACAGCTCTATCTTACTTACACGGAGCTGAGACAAAACTTTATTACATATACCGAGATAACACATGGTAAACAAAACCTCATTACCTATACGGAGATAACACATGGTAAACAAAACCTTATTACCTATACGGAGATAACACATGGTAAACAAACCCTCATTTCCTATACCGATAGATCACATGGTAAACAAAACCTCATTTCCTATACCGAGATAACACATGGTAAACAAAACCTCATTACCTATACCGAGATAACACATGGTAAAGAAAACCTCATTACCTATACCGAGGTAACACATGGTAAACAAAATATTGTTACCTATACCGAGGTTAGCAAACAGTCATATCCTTTAACGAGATGACATTTGGTATTCAAAAACGCATAACCTATTCCTAGAAAACATCTGGTAAACATAATTTAAATACCTTCACTGAGATAACGTTTGGAATGCAACACCTTATAACTGCTGGTAAACAAACACTCACTGCTTACACCGAAATAATTTTTTGTGACGAATCGTACTGCCTACGCAAAAAACAACTTCTGGTTGAGAAAACTTTACTGCGAACGCCGATAAAATCATACTGCCGAAAAAGAACTTTCTTCTTATTAACAAAACCACACTACATCCACAGACATCTGGTAAACCTAACTCATTCTCTACAACAAACTACTTCTGGTAAATAAAAACGTACAATGCGTATTGGGAGTACATTTAAAATACAAAACTCACTCTCTACACCAAAAATCACTTCTGGAAAATAAAATCGTACAGCGCACATTGGGAACCGATCCACTATACAAAACTCACTGTCTACACAAAAAGTCTTCTAGTAAATAGAAACGTACAACGCACAACGTGAGTACATATGGTATACAAAACTGTCTACAACAAAATGTCTTCTGGCAAAAAAAAATGACAGCGCACACCGAGATAACATCTGGTAAACAAAACTCACTGTCTACACCGAAATTTACTTAATAAAAACGAAGAGCGAACAACGAGAGAACACCTGATAACCGGAAACGTAAACGCATTGTCTTCATCAAAACAACTTCTGCTTAGTAAATACATCTTACCCACACCAAAAAACGCTCTGGTAACCGAAACATTCAACCTACTAAAACGTATATTCAAATGAAACTGATGATAGTGTTAAGCACGACGAAATGACAAAGAAAGAGTTTGAAAAAATAGAGAAAAAAACCGGAAAAGAATCGCACAACATATAAAGCAAATATTGAAATGAAATGAAAATATTATTTTCAAATTTTATCAGCAATACTTTACAACACAAAAACACTATTATTATTATGATAAATTACTTCTAACATACAATGCGTGGTCTTCACTAGATGACTGATGACAAGCATCACCAAAGACAAGACGGAAAC
Organism: Chlamys rubida; assembly: GCA_032359455.1. Taxonomy (NCBI): domain Eukaryota; kingdom Metazoa; phylum Mollusca; class Bivalvia; order Pectinida; family Pectinidae; genus Chlamys; species Chlamys rubida. The sequence continues at coordinate 16,342 of JAUMHH010165899.1, read as the reverse complement.
TTCCGGTGATGACGTCATTTGGAAGGCAGCGGAATTCGCACTGGTTTGACTCCATGGGGAGCCTGTGGTTGAGTAAGAAGGGGAAAGGCAATTGAATGTTAGCAATTAATGGTATTGTATATATATATTATGTTAGATAGAAACTAGCCATGACGACAACGTAGCATTCTAAACATAACACCCAGTTCTATAAAAACATTTATTTCATATTTGTTTGACAATTGAAGATGGTGTTAAATTTAAACGCAGAAATGTAATTAAGCGTAATTAAGCGCTGTTTTTCGTCCACATTCACTAGTGACGAAATCACAGAATCAAATTCCATCAAATATTGCATTCATTTTGTGAAAATGAGGCTGATTTTAGATATAATATTTCAGTATGTACCCAAGGTGGAATTTAGAATAAACTTCCAAAGATAAATTGTATACCGTATACATAAACACTGCTGTCGTTTGTCAGGTTATCCTCTTTGTTCATTTAAGGACGCTGTGTATAAAATGCTACGTTGTAGTTTCTACAAGTGACCTGACAGTTACTGCCCAACATGCATTTGGAGAGGAATACAATGCATGTTTATTATACGACCTCGCCGTCTGGGCGCCAGGGTGGGCGGTAGCGTTGTTGTCGTTGTGGGGGTCGTAGTTGTTGTGGGCGTAGTCGTGGTAGTGGGCGTGGTCGGAGTATTGGTCGCGGACGTCGTAATCGCTATCATACGTAACAATATAGCGTGAAATGTATCCGTACATCCTATTTTAGCCAGACTAATAAATATGACAATGCCCAATTTGACCTAGCAAGTCGATAGGGTAGCTGTTCAATGCTTGACAATTTCTGATAATGGTTGATAACACATTTTGGCGAAGTACTAAGTAAATCTGCTATTTAATATATTACATACGAAGTGTATAAAGATGTATTCTGAATCAAAAGTTGTATACACCCTTCCTCTATGTTATCAAGATAAATGAGACATAATAAAAAAAACTTACATAAAAGAAGACATAACAAGTGTATTTTTATATTCTGTCCGACCCAACATGCAGTATTCGTAACAAAACTAAATGTGATTTGTCTGAGTTTTTTTTCTGAAGCCATAATAAGGTTCTCGTAGACTGTGTTTTGACCTAACACTATATATGTGGTTGCAGTGGGATAGATATCGTATATAGCAATAACAATATGAAATCAAACGTTGCTCTGACAGAGTTTGTAGGGTAAGGCAGTATAGTGACATTTAGTGAAATTCAGTCACTTATTTATACAGTCTATTAGAGCTCCGATTACAAAGGATGAACACAAGATCCAATATTGAGATATAAATGAATAAACTACTCAGACACTTGCAGTTTTCCAAAACAAGGTTGCAAAGTACAAACGCGCTCAATTTCTGCTTTTCGCATTTCTGATTCAATAACTTCTATGAATGTATAAGGACGTTTATACAGTACTGTTCGCGTACAAAAAGATACGTCCATTAGGGAATGAAGATGAACAAACACTTTATAAAACATTTGTATAACCCGAGTTTTACACAGAAATAACATTTAACACCATACACTATTAATAGCCTTCAGCTCCTAGCGGGGCCAAAGTGATGTACTTTAACATAAGCGCACCAGTTCTGTAGTAACTGCTTTTTCTCTGTTTTATGATTTGTGGTATGACATTGTTTCTCATTAACTGTTGTTTCTGCGTAAACATTTGACGATATGTAATTTTGTCCTCTTTGTGTCTTTAATTAGGGGTTGACTGGTTCAAAAATGGATCAAATTCATTGTCATTTGTCTGCTTTATGTGTATCCTTCTCCGATCCCATCTTATCACGTCATACAGGTACCGGATAGATTAAGCACATCCAAAGTAAGAGTACTTATTTTGTGTACTGAATAAGGTTGCTGATTTTTATTTAATCGTATAGGGAATATATAAATTTTGTGTGTTACAACCAATAATGTTTTCCCGATGTTACTAATCTCTTGTATCGCTTATATCTTATACAGAAGTGCCTAGAGTGAACAGTTATTGATTGTATGTGTTTCAAGTGAAAATATTACTTAATAATAAATCCTATTTAACATTTTTATTTGAGAAGTTTGTAAGCTTTGTTCGGAGATGGATTATCATATATAGGTTTTACATATATATATTAACGTGAATTTTGTGTAGATTTAAAACAAACAATTAAGACTACTTCATTTATTAATATTGATACAATTAAGGAAATATTAACTTGTAAGAATTCAAACTGATCACAATCACACATACGGAACGAAATAAGTATGAAAATTGAAACAAACTAAGATGGAAACACATTTGAAAACATAATAAATATGAATATTAAATGTTAAAAACTCTATTTAACAAATTGTCAATTCCAATTTTCCAATTAATTTTTCATTTTAAAACAAAGTATTGACCCTGTCACACAATCTTGCATTTCATATCATGAGTTTATTATATTGATATTTTAAAAAAGATATTAAGCTAAGAAATCAAAAATGTTTTAAAATTATACATTTAGGCATTTCGTGTTAGCATGATGTGAAAGCTACCAACGTTTTGAATACAGCCGTTCCAATACATTCGACTAGCTTTACTGCAAGGTAAGGGAATATTTGAAGGATTAATGCATTGTTGACGTTGTATAGGAAGGGAGCCTGAATATGTCGACCAACTGTGTTCAATAAATAATATGAACGAGGCATACATTCCCAAGATATCTGCGCAAAGTGCAAGGGTACTTCCTTAAGATTATAAATAATGCGACACGTGTACTGTATCGAGTTGGAGAAATAGATTGCTTCTTTCCATAATTCGTTTTATGTTATATTTAAGAAGACGCTAATTTGGTAATATAAAGCGATTAAGGGAAGCGGTGTTATACTCTTTCTGTTCAAAAAGGATGGAAGTGATTCATTATAACGGTAGATCTAGAAAGTTTGAATAGGAAGAATTGCTTTTGAAAAACGAAAGGATAATTATCTGAGATATATGTACTCTCCCTGTAGTCATTATTTGCATTATTTACCATTTATTTTAAGTATGTACTTTGTAGACAATCGTTCTTGTACACATTTAGATAACGTGTTAAGTCAGTGTAAGTACCAACATTTTTGTTTTCTTTATCAAAAAACCCGTCACGTACCATGTATCAATGTAACCTTCTGCTATTGCATTTTTATTTTTATTATTTTAACCAAATTATGAATATGATATAACTATTGGTATTGTTCGTCTGTACAACTCTTTATGTCTGTATCCGGTTATACAATCCAGGCATCAAACGCCCTCCTCAAAATACCTATGTTGTTGTGGGCGAATTTCTACATATACAGATATACATAGAAGGCCAAAAACGCGTTTATTCCCTTCTATCAGCCCCCTGATATTTATCCCGGCAGGTTCGTTAATGATAAAAATATAACTTGACATATTCAACGGCTTTTTTATTTTGTATGTGAGTGACTGTCGCCATATTTATGATCAATTCAATTAATTCGCCCAAAACAATTTAAGTACAAAATTTCTTGTGATACAGAGTAAAACATCTACTAAAGATGATATACTTAAATGGCCTTTAATGGAGTTGAGTGATTCTCCCAACATCTAAAACTATTCGGGGGTGAAGAATTATCATGAAACAGTTTTGAAGAGCTTTAAATAATTGTGTCTACGCTGATTAGATGTAACTGTACCGGAACCTTTGAAGCCTCCAATGGCATGAGGATTTTGCACGTTTTGACAATAAACCAAACTTCAGCACGTTATCATTGATTCACAAACCTAAACATTCAGGACAAAGTATGGAGAAACGAACGATACTTGATAACTTCAGCAAAGAAAAACATATTCAACATGTACCAAGCAGTATATCATATCAGATAAACAGTATAATTTTGTTTGTTATATATATAATATCTATATAATAATGCATTTAAAAAAAATCTTTTGCTCTGAAAAATGTATTCTCCTGCTTACTAGCAAATGTGTCTAAAGGAAACGTGATATGAATACAAATGTCACTTTCATAAACAATCAGTCTTAGAATTTTCACATTATTTAACATTATAACATTCTTAACAATCGATATCATTACCTTAAGTTATTGCTATAACATTACCTTTAGTTGAGGATGGAGTTCTCTCTGAAAAGAAAACGATGCTCAGAATGAGTAACAGGTTTTCAAGAACAACTCAAATCATTTGAAATTATACATCTGAATAATGAAATAAATGGCAGCCAAATAAAAGAAGACAATGCTACTATGAAATTTTGTATTTGCAAATAAAATCAAGAATTTTATATTCAACCTTCGTCAGTATTTTGTCTCTAGACACCACATTTAAATTTCGACTCTACATCATATTTATATATAAATGCTATTAATACAATAAACATTTAAGTATTTAAGTTACTTCGAGAATGTTTTCTTTCATAACAACTAAATGGATGTCAACGGTAATTATCACTAAACCACTTGATATTTATGAACTGTAAACCAAAAATTAGATTTTGGTTTAGAAGATGAACCTTCATGGTAATAAGATAATGGCGTCAATGTATTCGTTTTTATATTGTATTGGAAAATTAATTACTCAAGCCAAATGACTATGCAATAAACGATAGGTTTTTCGTTTGAAACGTGTTAGGAACCAAATACAAATCACAGTAATGAATATGTGATTTGCATAAGTTTGTTTAAAATTAGTTTTGCCCAAAACGAGCTGCTCACCTCCTCTATGAGTCACAGAGGGCACGGGAGTAGCCAAACGCCAGTTGTCCATGGCTACGGAAGAGAATACTGCAAAAAGTTTGAGATGTGAAAATCTTGTGTTGTTCTTTATATGCATAATACAGATTATAATTATCTAGAATCGAAACTCGTTTAAGACAAAACAATTAAATATTAAATGGAACGAAAACAAAAAACCTAAGACTATAAAGCTGCTTCGAAATTCTGTCGAAAAAAACAGAAATCATACAAGTATGATGATAAACTTTGTATTTCCTCTGACCATCAACGATCTACTGTTGTCAAGTTCAAAATGCAGATTAACTACAAAAAGCGATTTTATTTATATTAGATATGTATTTTAACTCACCATCTCCTTTGTCGCCCTTATCGCCTCTTCCTCCCTTGGGACCCGGAATACCTTGGAAACCGGGAAACCCCCTCTCCCCATAACCTACAACATGACGTCACAACATTTTGTAGGTGTGCTAATTTTCTTAACTAGATGCTGTTAATTACACGTGCTTTTTAATATAAATTTCTTTTTTAAATTTAATAAATATATGATAGATTTTTTCAACATTGCTCTGTAAAACTTTAATTGTAAATTTAATGACTTAATTTAGGGATTATTGTGAATAGTTAATTACTTGTCATATAAGGGCTCCTAAAATGCACTGCTATCGTTTTAAAAAATCGGAATAGTTATCGCAAACTTCCCAAAAAAATACGAACTTAATATTTTAAGTGAAGAATAGTACTATAGATTGTACAAAAATAGCATAAAGCTGATCGATTAGGCGATGATAATTGATAGGATAAACAGCATACGCGCATGTACTGTGATTTAGTTGTTGTTATCTAGTAAATGTAGCTCGCAAATGAATACAATATCTAATTCTTTATCACTGCGTTATACGGCCATAGCTTTTAATTTTGTGTGTTTTTGTGTGCTGTTTTTGTGAAAATACATTTGTCATCATCAGAACTTACTAGCAAATAATGGTTGAATCAGAATGTACATCAAAATAAAATGATAACATACAACTGATTAAGTAAAACAAATTAAAGAAATTTTAAAATAATATCTACCAAGGGAAAAAAGGACGATTGCGTTTCTATGAAACTGTAGCTTGCAAAAAAATGAATCGTCTATATTAAATATAATTTCCAACATGAACTTAGGGAGTTCTCATAGTAAACGAGAAAATGCGTCTTGGTTACTTATGTCGGATTGTGATCAGTTTGAATTCAAGCATAATAACAGGAATGTTTGTCTTCAGAAATACTTGTGACACTTATTGACACTCATAGCATATACATAAAACACCATCTTACAATCCTCTTAAAACCACTTTATTTTTATTTTTTTCTATTTTCTGGCACAGCAGCTATGGTCGGCCATGCTTCCTTTTCAGCTAATTTAGCTAGTAGCATTTTGGTATATTAGTTTTTAAAACTAAAATTTGACATTTTTGGTGAAGATAAATTCATATTTAAACACCATTGGTTCCACAAAATATAAATAAATGATCAATGACGCTAATGCAATCAATACAATTTGTGATGATCTTTGTAAGAATATTAGAAATAGGGATAACGTCATTTTAAGTGTCACACACGTATGTTTCATACCACCAACAACATCAATACAAGACAAAAATGGCTCCGGAACAAAGCAAATAATACGTTTGTCGATACTTGTATTCTAGTAATAAAAGATACTGTACAGAATCATACAATGTTGTAATATATTAAATGTTCAATTTTCACTTGTAAGTTGAATTGTGTAAAGTGTTGAATTCGAGAATCTATATCATCTGAAGCAGAAGGTACCTACCATTCCGAACCGCCTGGTCTTATTATCTTTTTTCTTGTTCAGAGGTCTCTATTTCATTTTTTCTCTAGCTCATATTCTGCCCTAGTTACATCGTTTTAAGGTCGATTTACGGTTTTGTGTACACTTCGGTATTGCCTTTGTGAAATGTTTTTAAAGCTTAGATTGGGAAAATAACTCGGACCGAACGAAACCAATATACGGTATTGTCAAAAGTCCACGGACTTATTTTGCTTGTTATACTACAGTTATCATTAAACAGGGTTATTCCAGAATGTAAATCTAGCTCAGGCACCAATCCTAGTCAACACCCGGAATGACGAAGTGGATATGCATGGTATCGACAAAGACATAAAAAAACAATTTGGATTCATATAAGGACGGAGGTATTCATAAATAAATTGAAGGATATTAATGAAAATTCCTGGACAAAAGAGTGTGAATGAGTATTCCTGGATTTTTGTTCTAAACGAAAATTGCAATTTACGCGTGTTAAAATAATTCAGTTTTAAGTTATACCATACAAATAATGGTGTTATTTCTATCATTCTTACAATTAAACTTGAATGTCCCGAAATTCGAAATACTCACATTCATCAAATAAGTAAATCAATAAAAAAAAGATTGTATTTTGTCAAGACAGTGTCCAGAAAAATAAGGACTGCTGTCACATATTTCTTATGCAACAATACTGCTACTGAAATAGTGAGAGGATGCAACCTGACCCGCTACGTGGATGGCATTCACCTTATCAAACTGGATTAATGAATACATTGCATGAAGACATCAGGTATTATCAATAGTAATATCCACACCCACGTTGACCATAAGGCAATGATATATCCAGCTAATTTTAAAGTTCCTCAATTTTTCTCTATCGTGGAAGAAAACTTTATTCAGCTATAAAACCTACTTTTTTCTCTATCGTGGAAGTAAACTTGATTAAGCTATAAAACCTACCTTTTTCTCCTTTTTGTCCGTGGTCGCCTGAATAAAATTAAATCATTAAAACAGTTTACAAAAACAATACATGACATAATGTTAACAAGCTCAAAGATACAGTGTATCCTTAGATTGTAAGTTACGAACCTACTAATGATAGTAGGGAAGAGTTTTATTTCATATAGTTTGCAAGAATCTTCAAAGAGGATAAAGATCATTGCGTTTCCGTAGGAATTTCTATTGCGATTGTTGGTTACTAGCGCGTTCGAGTACCGCTATTTACGTTTCAAAACGTTTTTTTTAAATGCATTTTAACGATTCACGTCATTTGCTTCATCAACCCCGAATTAAGGACTAGAAATTGTGTCGTTAATGCGTTAATATATGCATGCCTGTGTACAACTTACGTGATGTAGATTTTAAGATATTCAGAAAAGTAACTTATCAAAGATTTCTGTCAGTAAAACAATCTTTAGAAATGTACGAGCAAAACAATGTGCGAGAAACGACAGCAGAGAAACAATAACCACTCCTGCTAACCCTCCAGTGACATGTCCTCTATACCGTTACCAATGGCTGAGGAACTTGATCAGCTAATTGAATTATAAAGAAATGATATATGAAATTTGCGTCCCAAGATAACAGATTTCAGATTGATTTTTTCCACAAAAAATTAGTCTGGGCTTTTGGACAATAGGGACAACTAAAATTTAAGACTCATAGAAATTAATCGATATGGCTATGATTGATGTAAAGGTAGGAACACACTTCAGATTATTGATATTTACGAATCCGTTTCATGTGATGTCTAGGTTCGAAAAGATATATCATGGTTCATCAAAAGATAAAATAATAAATACAGCGGTATGGTACAGTTGGGTGAAAGCACAACGCACAAAAATACACACATCGTATACACATCGTCCGTACACATTGCTCAGAATCGAGCGATTTAACAATCTGTTCGATTTTGGTAGGATGACTAAATCAGTATGAAGGAATGAAAAACCGGAATAACCGTGTGAAAAATATACATTGTAGATATATAATTTCTTAAAAGTACATTTCGCATTATATCCAATTCTACAATGCATGTTACGCTTTACAACAGTGACTGTAAAACTGCCAAGAATGGGGTTGGACTTTCATGTAACAGATAAGAGAGAGAATATTTTGAGGATCTAGAAGTCTAAATATATTTAATAGTATTCGATTCAACATTCACGGATATACGATATGTATTCTTTGAAAGTACTGAAACAAAATTGTTAAGGTCAACAAGAAATTCTAAGAGTAGCCTACACTTACTTTTCTCAATATTAAAGATAATAATGAATGTGTGACAATTTTCTCATAACGATTCGGTGTGATCACTGATTAGAGAATTGATAGGGTTTACAGCAGTTATCGAAATAAAACTGGACCTTACATGTACGTTAATTGAATCAAGTTTGATCTAAATCTCCCCCTGGACATTTAACATTTACAAACTCGGCAAGTGAGGAGCCTAGGAGACGAGAAACAGTCCACTTGCATGGCGGCTACATGTATCTGTATGTACGTGTATGGGAATGTGTTCAATCAGGAACCATGATTGTGAAAAAATTATAAAAAGTTTCAATATCTGAATTACAAAATAGATAAGTAAGTTTATAGATCTATTTAGGATATATGGCAATATGTTTTATAGCACGAATACATAATTTTACAAAGAAATTGTATTTATTAATAAGCCACTTAAAATCTGCATTAAACATGATAGCTACATTGTATCGCACATCGTTTGTTTCACGTCAATCGTGTGCTCAAATATGCGCAAGCTGCATTGCATTATCGTCAGGTTTTTATCACTTGCACATGGTGCGCACACAGCATATTGTGTAACGTTGTGCAATCACAAAACTGTATGTTTTAGTTTTGTAAATTAAAAATAATTGTCTTGTTCAAAAACACAAAAAGAAAATTACACATATTACGGTTACAAATGTTCTCGATTTAAGAAACAATAAAGCAATGGGAATACAAGTATATTAATTTACTTTTCTGCAATAATTTTTAACTTTCAATAGCATTAACATAACACCAAACTACAAAGATCCTGGTCACGACCTCGTTCGGTTGTTTTTCATACGTTAAATCAATCAATTACCTTTATCACCCTTGTATCCGGTAAAACCAATCAGACCTCTCACGCCCTTGCCACCTTTGTCGCCTTTCGGACCTGGAAACAAAGCAAGTTGATTCAAATAATTAAATTATATTTTATACTACATAAATATACAAATCACGTTTTTACTAAGTAATACACTAGTAGTCATCTCGGAACAATAACAAGATATGTTAGGCTTTACGGAGATTATAATGATAACCGTTACTAATTCATTTTATGAATTTAAGTGTATCCATTTGTCGTACATCAATGTGTAAGCTACAATCATTTGCTTTCACAATACTTATTTCGTATAGGCACTCCATTTCCATTTTCAATTCTTTATATGCATAACCTTTACAACTGCAGTGGAAATAGTTGCTTACATAACAAAACAAATTCCCGGATGAGTTGAAAAGCTAAGTTATGTTTATGGGAATACAGCAGGTGAAGTTCTGTCCATTTTGTTTTGATAGCGTTACTATCAGAATACTTTATACTGAAATAAGTTATATTGATGTAAATGTTCATTTTATATATATTGTTGAAAAAAACACAAGTGGTAAGAAGGAAACTTAATTATTGTTTGGTGTTCTGCAGGTCATATGACTAGTACATGTATATACAAAACGTCTTTTGATACTGATTTAATATTTGTTCAACAAAACAATATGCTTAACGCTACATTGATATGAAAATAGTTATAATTCAATGAGTATATTATTTACCTGTATACAATTAGGTCGGTAGGAATTTTTATCATTGGCAAATATGTAATGAATAAATTTTGGCAAAACATTTTGCCTTCAAAACATTATATTAGCCAGCGACGGATGATACGTTACCTCAGCTCATTTTAGCTAATGTTAAATGAGATCTTTTGGTATGTTATAGCCTACATGAAAATGTATTTTGCAGCTAACAGTTGTATAAACAGGAGTTAATTACTATCACAGCTGTGACGAAGGTGATCAGCAAATAGCTATTCATTTCAACGATAACACGGTGATAAACACAACAAAGCTAGATGAATAACATAAAGACACCAAAAAGCGGAATAATGTATAACAAAAGAATCAAGAGCAATCTTTAAATGGGATAACTGACGACAGAAATGTGTAAATCATTTTACATACATGAGCAGTTGCGACCGTTTCCCTGGAAACCTCTCTCTCCTCTTTCTCCCTTTCCTCCATTCTTTCCTGGTAATCCCGGACTGCCGTGCATCCCTTTGATCCCAGACTTGCCAGACGTACCTCGTATTCCTTTTCTTCCCCTTCTGCCTTCCTCTCCTTTACCACCTGGTGGTCCTTGTACAACAGAAAAAGTGACGACAGAGGATATCTCGTTATAGCTCAATCCCAATATAAACATGTAATACTACATCAAGGTAGAACGTAGACTACTCTGTCACTCTGTTCCTAATAAATAATCTAGCCAGCTTCATTCCTGACAGTAGAACAAACAACCACCTTTGTTCCCAGTAAATATTGGCTTTTGTTCCCGGTGAGTAATGAAGCCATCTGCACTGCCAATAGAAGATGATATGACTCTAGCATATGTATGTTTGTAAGATGGAAATGTCCTTGCCCTACCTAAGGGTAGAGAATTTTGTACGAAAATGTGTTTTTTTTGCCGAAGTTTTATTTTTACCCAAATTATGTACCAATAGGACATTTCTATCATAAGATATACATATGATAGAGATATTTTTCTTACATCGCTTACCAATATATTTGATCAACAAGTAAAGTTGCCATCTCGTAGCAATATATCATTTTCTTTATTACTGCACCCATTTTAAAATTACCACTGGAAAGAGTGCATCACAGTTTGGCTTATACTGAAGGTATGAAAAATCACATTACAAATAAGACGGCAATAAATATAGACGAAATAGTTAGGATGGAAAACAGAATTCAGCAAAAATAAATTACAATTACATTAAACGTGACTCGATATATTGCATTGTCTTTGCATTGTGATGTCATGCCAATGTAAGACAAACTTATTTTCCACGGTTTTCCATGATGAGATAATAAGTCATTTGTTCATGCCTAGAGGTTTAGGATAGGGAAATTCATATTGGGAAAAGGCCGAGGCTTGTTTAGGGTTTTGAACAAATTTGAAAATCCAAAGGGTGTCATTTCCATATCCCACAGCCGAGTGCATAAAATAGTGTTTTCTCACATTTTAATCACAAGAATTAGCTCAGAAACCACAAAAAGGTTCGCAATTTCTGCATCGCGGCATCGAAACGTTCCCTATATCGTGACGTCACGTCTTTGTGTCACCATTTAGTTTTTAGGCAAAGGAATGAGAGCAACATCTATCCTACATGGCTGGCTTTGTAAGAAAATTCTGTTACATTGTGTTCCCATTAGTAGACAATAAAGCTACCTTTATTCTCAGCAAAACGGGCAGGTCTCTGCGACAGTTGTATAACCATGACGAATATGTATAGAAAAAGGTAAGCCATTGCCCTCAAACTCTGGCTTTATAGTGGGGCCACTAGATTATTGTGGCTGGATAAACGTAAGTATACGTATCTGAATTTGACGGTTAATGAAACCCAATACACAAATAAATGTCAGATATGCAAAGCTATAGGAGATTATTTTTTCTATAAAGTGTGATAAATGTTTGTTTAATGTTATTCAGACTTCTTGACGATGTTAGTGTTTAGAATTCTTCACAACAAAAAGGCAACAACCGGCGCAGAGACACTAACACAAAAGGAAGCCCGCACCTATTTCCCATAAAAACACCTGATATTTAATAAGGTGTTACCGAAGGAAAAGCGATTCCTTCACCACAAATCCCACAAGTAGGAGCGATATAATTTTAAATCATCATCGTGACCTGATTTCCTTATTATTTTAGTGTTATTGGTTGTTCAACAGGAAACGCTTCCCTTCCGGAACATCTCGTTAAATAACCGGTGCTTTTTGTGGAGATAGGTTATGGTTTTAATATCTAGGTCAACTATGAGACATGATATCATACGGCCTTTGTAATGATTGTGCTTCATCACAATTTTGACGTAATAGTAATAACATCGGAGATAACTGAATGTCACCGGCTGTTGGCTGTTCTATTTATTGGAAATCCACTTTAAATCTGAAGAATCAATAGACGAATTTAATATCAAGCTACGGTTAAAACATCCTCTAATAAAATTGAATGACAATTTTATCAAGCATTTTGTTGATAGGTATTGTCTTACAATTTTGAACAGGATTATACACCAAATAATCATGAAGTGCTTTATTCGACTTGTCTGGAATCCTGTTTAGAGGTATAGGACTGAAGCTCTGACCAACCTATAGAACGTTACTATTATCGGGCGTCACGTCACTAAGGACTGTTCATGCTGCTTTAAAAATATTATATTTAAATAAAATTATCATATGAATGTAAATAAATAACCATTTTCAACATACCTCTTGGTCCTGGTGGCCCCATGGGACCTAAATGACCTTTAGGACCTAATTCTCCTTTTTGACCTTTAACGCCAGAGTCACCTGAAAATTAAAGATTTTAATGAAGATTATTTTCCTTTGTTCTGATTAGGTACTAGCATGTGTTGTACAATTTTGCAGACTATGTGTTCCGTTTAACTCACAAGTATATACAATACGGCAACAGAGGCTTTTAGTACAATACAATGATTTCAAATATAAATTTTTAAGAAAATGTTTTCATCGATATTTCATTTCCAAAAGATTTATAGTAACTGATAAAATAATGAAAGAAAAAGCTTGAAAATCCAATTATTTTTGTTAATTGTGATTGACGGTGATACCAAAATTAGCATAATTATCGAGAAATGAATAAGTGGCCTTCATAATGTTCCAGCAATTTACAGAAAATTAATCGAAATGTTCAGAATTAGGTGATGATTTTTCATTAATGTGTCACGTTTAGATCAATTTATGCTTGTTCCTTTTCCTTCAATGCTATATCATGATGAGATAAACACTGTATTGCATCAAATTGTCAGTAGGCGTAGCGTATTTCATTTAACAATTTTTTAAGCAAAAAAATTACAATTAATTTCAATATTGTAAGCGAGTTTACAATACTTCAACAGCATGGATTCATTCACATAAAGCACAGAACTTTTAAAATATATTATGGATAAGTAAGCTAGTCCTTTTTCTGGAAATGTACATTGAAATATTCACCTACAACAAATATACACAGTGGAGGAGTAAAACGTTAACAACAAAACATATAATAACGCACAAGTTCATTCTGATAGCTATGACACGCTAAACAAAACAAACGGAAATGAATACATGTTCATGAAAGTAAATGTGAATCAAAACAACTCTTAAATGTTTAAAAGGGGTCTAACATTGATTTGTTCCCGATAAACACCACGTTGGCCATTTCACGATATACATGTAAGAGCTAACAAAAAAGTAAAGACTCATTACTTAATTGGTGTAAACAACAACAGCGTAACCCTACCAAATTCAAATAGCATTCATATAAGCTGTGAATGCCATTGCCATCGTGATATCTGCACGTGTTTGCTTGTTAATATACTTATTTTCAGCCATATGTTACATGTAAGTTAACTTTATATTTATATCATCTACAATAGTTGAGCTTTAACCAAGTTGAAAAAATATTTTTAATACTGACCAATCATACTTGTAACTCGGTGCATAATTCAGTAAAGTGACACCTGAACATACATTTTCGATAAGAAAAGTGTTCAATATCACCTAATGCATCGTCACTGGTAAATGTTCAGTTTGTCAATATGTGTAGTTCAATACTTCTAAATCATGCGATAGAAATTACCTCAAAAGCGTCCAAATTCGCTTGACTCTTATGATATCAATGGAAATCATATGATCAAATTCATATAAACGTGAACTCGTTGGAGTACCCCTGTATGAATTCTCCCACAACAAATGAACGTTATATTTCTATAGTACAGCATAAGAAAATCAACGTTTCACATCCTGATAACATATTAATTAACGTTGACTCGACACAACATCAGTGCTTTGTTAGACAAGACAACAATTCGTCAACTTTATATTAAGTCAGCACTAAAAACAGAATTCAATACAACAAAGAATAACGACAACAACTTCAACAGATCAAATAAGTTTAAAACAATAGGTCCACAACACAACAACAACGGTCACCTATGTCCCCCTTGTATCCGGGGAAACCCAGAAGGCCCATCGGCCCCTGTTCCCCGTCCTCGCCCTTTTCTCCTCTTGGCCCTGTATAAGTATAGATAAATACATTCATCGCCGCAATTTCGCTACAATTAAACGACTTAATACCCAAATTATAACACCACTCATGATGATATCATTTATATAAGCAATCGAATTACTTAACTTTTGGAGCTCTTGATCGATAAAATACATATAATTAACAACTGTTTACTCTTATTGAAACGTTAAATTTCCATAAAATGAAAATAATAATTTCGGTATCTTTTGAATCTTAGGTCAAAATCGTAAACTTGGGGGCAGGAGCTATCATATAAGCTGGTATCTTAGCGAACTTCTCGGAATAACTGTGTTTATTCTCCATGTAAGCATAACTTTGGTTTTAGAGTTACAAAACAAATCCCATTTCACTTCAATGACTGGATCCATTGTATATACACTTTAATGTGTGAGCCTTCACAGCGAAATGTGGTATGTCTTGCTCTTCAATAGATGTTAGAGCAGATAGGTAATGAGCACGTATGTTATAGACTACAATGTGGTTCTATTGGAATCGGAGGCAAGCTCCTATTGTGTTAGTGTAAACGTCACCTGTAACTCAGTATTCTTTTCAATTTACACATGTTTGTGTCAGTTTTAACATGTCCTGAAAGTAGGGTGTAGAGAATACGATAGCGTCAAATTCATTTTTAACGGAAATTCATCAATACACTGATACAGATTTGGTTTCGTTGACAATTTAATGCGAATGTATTGCATTTAGCAATTCATTTGAAAAAAGGAAAATAAGGTACACAACTGACAATATTTTAATCATTATAAATAATATTTTTGCCAACGACAAACAACATTTCAGATATCAGTAACATATTTAATGGAATCGATACTTCTAAAATGAATTAAAACTCAAGGATACCTAATTGAATGTCTAATAAGGAAAGATGGCTGAGCATTGAACGACGATTTATAGAATAATAGAATTCCAATTAATGCTCTCCACACTATAAATTGTATAAGAACTCCAAGCTTCCTGCAATAACTGCTCTCAGCACTTTCTTAAGGCAATAGGATTGTGTCGCCATTTCTCAGTAGAATTTCTTCAAATTATGTAGTTATATTGCTTTGAGGTAAAGAACATTTTCTGCCAAAAAAAATATAGGTTGTCAGAATTTTAAGGATTTTTAATGGAAATTTATGTAAAAAGGAGTGAATTTTGAAGAAAAAAAATGAAACACACAATTTTTTGCAAAATAATGTAAATAAAAATGATACTGACATAGATTAGTATTGCATTAACGTATATCAATTTCATAACTGCTGAAATTGTGTAAAATTAATTATCTATAAAAATTGACAAATTATAATAAAACCATATACACGTAGTAATTGCATGTAAGTGTTATCGTTCTTGAAAAACTTCACAGTAGTGAAATAGGTAGCCGGTTTCCTGAAGTACAGAAAAATGGACACATGTG
>JAUMHH010165888.1:0-16892 GCA_032359455.1 Chlamys rubida | reverse complement strand
CCTTCGGCCCTTGTGCTGATATTGCAGTCTCGGGTTGAGCCGAAGGCCCGAGGGCTGATATTTCAGTCTCGGGTTGATACTGGGTGTGATATGGAAAAAAGCATGTATTATTCTCTATGTATATTCTGGAAACGGAGCATGTACTTAAATAACATCACCGTGAATGCATAAGAAGACTTGAACAAAGAGTCAACTGCATTTCACACCAACCAAATCGTGAAATAGCAGAAAATCTAACATATTCCAATAGCCAGATATTTATTGATAAACTCTTACATGTTTCTTCAATTCTCCTTCGCTTAAATCTTTGTAAGTTGTTTTTAAAAACTCATATCTTGTCATTTTCGTAAGAAGTGCCACACGTTTGAGATTGAATGAAGTTTCATGTTGTATATTCCTGAAGGACTGGACAAGGTGTTTGCACGGTCGACTCGGACGTCGCAAAACAGAAGCTAAAATTAATGATTGCATTGTTTAACAGTCATTAAAAAAGATTCAGACGAAATCAATACATTATAAACCTTACAGGTAGGGATCCCTGTTATCATGTACTCATTATTACGTCTTAAAACACTAAAAACTCATTTGCAGTATTATCCCAACAACGCAGGTGTTCCATCTTGGAATTTTACAAGTAGAGCTATCGTTATAATATTTGTAAATTAGTTTCGAATAATGATTAAAATATATATATCATAATGAATAATATATAACCATACCTACAACATTTTCAAAACACTGTATTTAATAAATATTTATTGGCAAGTATAATTTTGCTTTGAAAATATTGTTAACATTGCGGAAGTAACATAATACGAAACTAACCTATATATTTTGCCCACGTTGCTCATCTGTCAAGAAATGAACGGATGTGACTGTTAGGATAGTTGGGGACATTTAAACCGGCATTTGTAATATTCGTAAGCATGTTGCCTTTACACCAGGGTGACAAGGAGTTCTCTTCTGGGTCGAAGATCAAGCAAAAAGCGGCAGGATGGCTGAGGTAAAAACCTAGGGTATATCGGAGTGTATTCGATATTGAATACTGTTGTTGCATAGGCCTACACAATATTGCAATATGGTGCAGTATAACGCAAACACAGCTAGACACTGCACATTTTATGATTTATAGAAACATTGCATATTTGCTAACAACCATTATGTTCTGTAAGAGATATGGCATGCTTCTGAAATTAATTACGATGTTGGTGCATGTTATGATGTAGTTCTACCAAACTTAAAATGTACATATGTACAGCCTTTCAAAATGATCTTAAACCAAATTTAATAAATTCTGTCACATATTTCGGTCCCTATGCCAAATATTGAGGATATAAAAAGAACCTCCTATCTGTAATGTGATGTCATATTTGATCTATCGCCTTGATCTAATTAAGGATGTGCATTGTACATATTAATGTCAGTCACTTTCTCTACAAAATTAAAAATGACTAAATAGCTATCCTGCCATACCCATCAAAATTCTTAACAAATTCCATCTTGCAAAACACAGTGTATACAATTTTCTTTTTTCCCAAGAACTATTTCAACAACTTACTGCGACATATCACCTCTATTGATTCTCTTGATTCCTTCAAATTAGCATTTTCTCACATTTATTAGACCTTTTGTTATACAGTTTTTAACCAGTGTTGCTCTCTTTCTTGCCAATTAGCTTCAACTTGTTGAAGTTGGGCAGTATCCCATAGACATAGACTTTATATAACTTTGTGAAGTTAATCTACTAGAAAAGATTTTTTTTATTATTTTCATTGATAGAGCTTCAAACTAAAAGTAATGGATTGTTTGTTCGATTCTGCATACCCTTTACGTTATTTTTGAAATTCTTTTAGATGCAGGTACGTATACGTAGTGCTACTCCTTTCTGTCGCAATAATTAATAGATTCATGAATTAATATGAGTTCAACTCATTTCCAATCTGTATCACTACTTGTAACTTTACAGAGAACATTTAATATATAACCTGGTTCCATAAGTTTCCAGTCAGATTATATTAAGGATAGTTCTTTATGCATGACTTACTCAGTAAAATCACTACTTTTGAGACTTTCATAATAAAAGCATTTTTTTTTTTTTCAAGTACTGCTTTGTTTTCAACAGGTTTTTTTGTAAAGGTAATTGTCGATGAATAAACTGGTCCTAAAATGATTATTCTATGTATATATGCATATACAATTCGATTACATGGTAACAATTTAATTGTAAAGTAATATATATTACCCCCACCTTTATATATGCATATATAAAGGTGGATTGATGGAAGTGTTTTTTTTGTCATAATGCTAATATATTGCTGATAATCACTGGATATTCAAATTTCAGGAATTGCTTTTATTTTTGTTTAAACTCACAAGAAACCTTTGTTAGTCATTACTTTATTGCTTGTCATTGAGGTTTCGTTAATTTTAAGAAACAGTAGTTGGAAGCAATGGATGGGTGATTGCTTTGCATGTGTATCTACCTTGTGGTAATCTGATACATTTATTTTTCATACTTGTCATTTCAGATTGATATTCTCAGACCAGACTTCAAGAAATCTGTTCTTTTTTATGTTGTTGAATCTCTCATTTGCTTTTGTTGAACTTACATATGGAATATGGACGAACAGGTAAGCATCAACTTATTTTATAAGTTGTTTACAAACCCTGATATGTTATTTTATAATTTGTTTACAAACCCTGATATGTTATTTTATAATTTATTTACAAACCCTGATATGTTATTTTATAAGTTGTTAATTACAAACCCTGATATTTTATTTTATAATTCATTTACAAACCCTGATATGGTGTCAAAAGGCATTCATGTATCTACAAAATTTACAAAAATGAAATATATAAATCACTACAGGGTTTTTTTTCTGGGAACTTTTGGGGGCCAATAATGGGAACTATTTCCAATTGAAACTAGGGCCTGTTTCATATTTATGCCTAATTCAATTCCCAATTGTAGTTTACTTGCAACCCCCCCCCCCAGATGAACAAATTTGCCCCCACATGCTACAATAGTCTTTGTATAATTAGAGAAAGCATGACCAAGTTCAAGTTTTATATTTACTTAACTGATTTAGAAATGTAAAGTAGTAAATACTTTTCTTAGCTTATTTTCAAATTCTGCAGCTAGTCAATGAAAATCAGCATTTGTGAGATTTCTGACATTTATTATTATAATTCTTTTTTTCTTTCCAGTTTGGGCCTCATATCTGATTCCTTCCACATGTTTTTTGACTGTACAGCCCTGCTTGCTGGCCTAGCTGCCTCAGTCATATCTAGATGGAGAGCCACAGAAGCTTATTCATATGGGTAAAATTCTTTCGCTTTATCATGAAATGTTTTGAAGAAAGTCTCAGTCCCCATGCTTTTTGTCATGGTGGACTTGGGAAAATATTCCGGAAAAGTTAGTATAGCTGCACACAGAAATGATTAATTTAAGACATACATTGTACATGTATATGGATGTTAAGCAAAAAAAAAAAGACAGATTTTTTCGTTAATATGTTGGTGTAAGTAGGCTATATATAATCTTACTAAATAATCATTTTGACTGTAAACATAAATTTGTGATGTAAGCAAGCTCGTGTTGTCCTGGTACTATTTTTATGAGTGTAAAAGAATACCATCATTTGAAGATCTTCTTTTATAATACACTCATAAAAAATAGAAGATTCATATTGTTTAAAAAAACACTGTATTTTAAAATGCAGTTATTTGCTCATTTTTCACTTTTTCATATAGGTATGTTCGTGCTGAAGTAGTAGCTGGGTTTGTGAATGGACTTTTCTTACTTTTCATTGGATTTTTCATCTTTTCGGAAGCTGTAGAGGTGAGTAACAAGATAGATAAGGGATTGCTTGCTTTTTATAATTCTTTATACAGAACTGAAATGCGCTGTAGTGTCAATAATTGAGAGCCAAAATTAATGGTTGACTGGATTAGAGATACTTAAAATGAACTTATCTGATGATAACATTTTGAGAGTTGAAAAAATAATCTTCAAATTGAAAAGCATGCATTGATTATGTAATGTGTCTCAGTCTTGTATATAATTATCTCCCTTGAACCACCAGTAATAGTGTGAAAGTTTTGTTCATCATATTGCAAATGGTTTGAGCAGAGTTGTTTGTTTATAAAATAAGGATGGATATTCTGGTTTGATAATTTTTTCTGTCTAGTATTGACAAGTCTTTCAAAGCCTGCATTGAAGTTTATAGGTCTTCAAGATTTTACCCCTAAACCTGTTACATATAAAAGTTAAGACAAACTTGTTGTTCCACAGAAACAACAAAATCTATATATAACATAAAAAGCATGGCTGTGTATTCACATTCTTGATTTTGGAAATGACTGTGGAACTGTGAACTTACAGATATTCAACTTCACAAATACTTGTTCTGGCACAAATTTATATATTAAACTCGGATATATATCATGTACTTATATAGTTTACAAATATATTTCAAATAACACCAGGGGGATATAATAAGATGTATAAGGTATAGTTTGATTCAAATGTTTTATTTTTAATGTAAAAACATCAACTGTACCAAACTTTCTTCAATTTCGTTGTCTCTACCAAACTTTTACCAACTAATTTCTACATAGATTTACCATATTGATTCATTGATTTTCTGTAGAGGTTGGCTGAGCCCCCAGAAGTGAAACATGAGCGACTCTTCCTGGTGTCAGTGGCTGGATTCATTGTCAATCTTATAGGAATTTTCGCTTTTCAACATGGACACGGCCATTCTCATGGTGGAGGAGGAGGTATGTGACAGTATTTCAGTGGGAGAAAATTGTTTTTAATGTCCAAGTCATATAATGAAGGGGCATTAAATTTCCCGTTTCCATCCATCCTTCCATACAACATCTAACATCTTGGTCAGATTTGCTTTTAGCTTCATTATTCTAATGCTAAATGTCAGCAGTCATACAAGTTCATATTTGGATACATCTAGATGACATAGGTGTCAATCACCCCAGACTGTGCAGGGTAGTGACGGAAAATATGTAAAAACTAGCCCAAACCCCTATGAGATGAGTAGTTCATCAATATATATATAAAATGAAGGTCACTGTGACCTTTGTTTTCTTCTTAACTGATTTTTGTTAGACTTAACATTTAGCTCTATTTCTGTCAGAGGGGGAGTGGCATGTGTGTGCTTTACAACATATTATTTTCTACTTTTCAAGGACTTGCCATGAATATAAAATTATACATTGTTGTAATATTTGTGTAATAGAATATATTTTGATGTGTATTGTTATCTTAATACAATATTTGAGGGAAATAATATATGTTTTAGTATATATTGGAATATTTGTTATAATATTTGTGAATAATAGAATATTGTATTGGTACATTGTTACAATATTTGTGAGTGATAGAGTATGTATAAATGTGTATAGTTACATTTATAAAGTATTTGTGAATGATTGGAATGTTTTATTTTTCAGATCATGGTCACTCTCACGGTGGACATGGACACAGTCATGGTTTGGGTAAGATTTCTGTCGTGTCAGGCTGCTGTTGTCTCTATGAAACTACAAAATCATTTGCACTTGTGTGCAAGGTTCAGTTATATAAGTACACTGTATAAGGAAGTGTATATGCATGTTTCTTTATTGAAGAGCTTCAAAAGAAGCAAAAAGAGCTAGTCAGCAATGTTTGATTCCCATATATGTCTATATATATAATACATACCTTCACAAGGATGTTACAGTATTGTCAAAGTGTTTTCAGAGTTAAACATTTAGAAAATTGGTGTGTCAGACTCATTACTGGTTTCTGAAACAATGCCATTTCTACTGTATTTGATTTCAATGTTTTGCTAATATATTGACAGGAATGGAGTCTAGTGATCAAGACAACCACGGTCACGGTCACGATGGAGGACACGGCCATGCTCATGGACAATCAGATTCCTCAAAAAAAGCAGCACAATCTCAAATCATGCAAGGTAGGGCACTGAGTAGGACTCAGCAGAAAATTAATACATGGTTGTTAATTTTGGCATCAGTAAATGTTTCATAAAATTTATAATTTTCAAATGACTAGTACAGTAAGACACTGTTGTAAAAAAACCTATTTCTGGAATTATCTACCATGATGTAGATAACACTCTTTAAATTACCTCTCTTTCACCACAAAGACCTATATGAATATAACAGGGATTTTCCACTTGTAAAAATGCTTTATCGCAACTAGGTCTGTATCACTTTGGTAATGTATATCAAAAATGTGTCATTCAGGAAAAAGATCAAATGGAAATGTAGGAGAAGTGATATCATTTAGTCACACTAAATGTTAGTTACACTAAAGATTTAATTTGCTAAATTGATATCAATATGTTTTTCTGTTTCAGGTGTATTTTTACATATATTGGCAGACACGCTAGGCAGTGTGGGAGTCATTATCTCCTCTGGGTTGATACACTATTTTGGATGGATGCAGGCCGATCCTATATGTTCTTTATTCATAGCTATTTTAATTACAATAAGGTAAGATATCAATATTGCTCTGATCTCTCAAAAATTACTTTAAATGATCTTTGGACCTGAATGACTTGCATTGTAAAACGATAAAAAAAATGAAAATGAAATGATCTATGTACATATGAAGGAGAAGAGCGTTATTTAAAAGTAATTAACTGAACATCTTTAATATGGAGAATCATTGATTATTTTAAAATTTCTTTAATTAATTCCTGTGCCTTAATGTTTCTTACATGGATTTGGTTAATGTCAGCAATTATGAGCCATGAACTATTGTGTGTTGTTGAATGAATCAACATGTAATGTTTTTGCTCTTATTTTCAGTGTTTTGCCATTACTTAGAGATTCTGTCGGTATTCTCATGCAGAGAACACCCAGATCATTGGAGTCACAACTACCGTCATGTTATAATAGAGTAAGTAGAGCTTACCAATATATATGTACCACAATTCTTTTTTAGTTCAAGGATAAAAGTTAGAACTATTGAAAAAAAATCCCAATATGATACATTTTCTATTATAATACATAGCCTGCTGCCAGGCATTTTCTTTTATTATTCTGTCAGAGTTGCAGCACTTCTCTCGTGTTTGTCTCCATGAAGAGTGATATAATATTTACACAACACTTTAGACTCGTTACTTTGGTACCTCGCACATAATACATGTGATGTGTGTTTAGACTTGTTTCCCTTGAAAGGTATAATTGGTAAAGTACAGTAATCTACATCCCCGATACTTCAGGGGTTATGCTCACTTTCGCTCTCTGCACCCCTGGAATATGTCATAGCAAAATGAACACACACAACTAGCTATTTGATTGGTCTCGGGTAAAAAAAACTGACCAATGGCTTGGCTGACACCTGTCCTTTGAAGATTACAGAGAAGCAAACACCCTACTGCAAAGCCAGTCAATTTTACCATTTCATGACTGACAGATTATTTTGATGTACATCAAAGGATCAAACTAGTCTTCTCGTTTAATCCACAAGGTGGTGTGTGCACACTGAACCTTCGATTTTGCTATGAAATATTCCAGGGGTGCAGAGAGCAAATGTGAGAGTTACGTAATCCTGAAGTATTGAGGATGAAGAATTTACTAATTCATAGAAACATGCATTCTCATGTACATTTCATATGTGTCACAATGATTACTTAACATGTCTCTAAATAAATACTAGCTCTTATATGTTTTTCTGCTGTGGAACTCTTCTTTTTTTTAAAGAAAATGTATGTTGCAGTAAGGTAACAAATATCCTTAAAACCAACTCTGACATTCTTAATCTGCTTTTATCTGATAATTTTGTTGTGGATGAATCTGTTACATATTAAATGAATTTATTATCTGATAAATCTTTTATCTAATAAATCTTTGATCTGATAAATCTAATACCTTATAGATATGTTAAACTCGTCAATACTTTACTTTAGATTGTTGTATGTTACACTTTTGACAGTGACAGAGGTAAGTTTAACCATCATGTATCGGTTAATGGTTTGTGCTGTTGTATTTATCCAGTATTAAAGTTTTAATGGTTTGTGTTGTAGGTGAGTCAGTTAGAGGGAGTCTACAGTGTCCAGGAGCCTCACTTTTGGACGTTGTGCAGTGACGTCTACGTCGGAACAATAAAGTTGGAAGTATCATCTAAAGCCGATGCCAAATATATTTTAAGCCATACACATAATTTATTTACACAGGTAAGAAATAAGTCACATGACTACATGCACTGTATCTCATGAAACATTTCTTTGTGTTTTCTTTCGTTGTTTTATGTTTTCAAACTAATTTGCCGATTCAAAGTATACTTCATAATGTATGTTTTGCAAACCTGCTTGAGCGACCACCAATGTTAAGTGACTACTTTATATTTTCCCAATGAAGTTAGTTTCGTGATAAGTGAACCTGTATAAAGGGACCACCTGTAATATGAGACCACTTTATGTTTTTCATGGTCTCTAAATACAGCTATGACTGTATACAAAGTACAGTAGTGTACCGGTATGCATAGTTCTGTCGTTACAATGAAAATGGTTTCACGACAATTAATTGTGTTTAAAAATAAACTGTTTGAATTTGTTGATAAAAAAACATCAAATTGGTCATGAATATTCAATTACCACATTTTTAAACATGATACACTTTAACCCTTTCACCACTGTAGACCATAATGGACTCATTCAGATCAATGCATGGTAGAGTCTACTAAAGTTACATAGGGGTGAAAGGGTTAAATAAGTGCAGTATCTGAAGTAATTTGATTTTTCTGTCTTTATTTATTTCAGATTGGAGTAAGACAGTTATATGTGCAGATTGATTATTCTGCCATGTAGATGTAAAGTACCAAGTGACCTTCATCTCTATAAACTCATATGACCTCTGACCCTGAGCATCAACTCATATGACCTCTAACCCTGAGCATCAACATTAGTTTCATTTTAGTATGCTGATTCATCATGTGCAGTGTAAATGAATGTGTAAGTGGAAGTGTGAAAAATGCTGGCATCAAAAAGGACGACATAAATTCATTAGAAACTGTATATGGAAGAATGCAGTATTTCCTATGACAGGTTATCAACAAGATTTTTGGTCCCAGGATCTTAGGCCAAATACAAAACAAATCTTGTATTAACGCTAACCCTACCGACCCTAGATTTTTGTGCCTACCCTAAAGTTTTTATTGGTATTTAGTGATATACACTGTTAAAGTCAGAACTCCTGCTCTATATAAGCATAGTAAAAACATTTTCCAAAATAAAAAAAATTACCTACCTATCAATTTTTTCCTGAGGATGATTGTGGAAACACAGTTACTATTTTTTTACCTTATGATAAAGATTCATCTATATACCTTGCCTGGTAAACAATGTTGAATTTACCCGACACAATTCCTGTTAGTCGGATGTATCATCAACTTAATACTGCTATTTGACTTATACATGATAGTGTATAATCTTTATGCCAAATTAATGATAAGTTAATTCAGTTTAAACAAAAAATAAATCTTTGTTGGACTTAGTTTAATGTCTGATTTTGGCGATTTTTATAACATTCTACAATTTATAAGAAACTTGTTTTTTAAGTCAATACTGTTTGTGGTAAATTTGTGTCAAAATTTTCAGTCTGACAAATTTTACAATTTACAAAGGGCATGCGAGGGATTATGTACGTGACAATAGCAAATTAAACAACGTTAAAATTCAGACTTGGGTCTAGATTGTTTCATGATCATTGTGGTTTCATATTGTGGCCTGATGTAACAGTCAAATAGATTCCTCTCTTGGATTAGTTCCATTATTTTTCTATTATATAAGCTAACTTATTTGTTATCATTTGTTAAGTGTTGCTCTGTGTTTCTGATTCTAACAATCTTTTAAATCTTTTGTTGTGAATAGGATTTTTGTACATTGGTTACAATCCAAAAGAACGCTGGATTTTCTTCAGATGTTTCCTCAGCAGGTGGGAACATGTAACTTTAAAGCAACAAGTATAAGGATTAACTTTTAAAAATCATGGGCATTGAGCAGTTGTATTCCAGTGTC
This sequence comes from Chlamys rubida, assembly GCA_032359455.1. Taxonomy (NCBI): domain Eukaryota; kingdom Metazoa; phylum Mollusca; class Bivalvia; order Pectinida; family Pectinidae; genus Chlamys; species Chlamys rubida. The sequence goes on along the minus strand of JAUMHH010165888.1, from coordinate 6,843 downwards.
CGACTAAAACCACTGTCAATCTAAAATACTCTGCTAAAAATTAAAAGGATATATTTTTTTGCATCTCAAAAAAGTTACCTATATCAGGATCATTTAGGTTAACAGTAAATATTTGAAAAGATTATATTGGTGATGTTAATATTATTGAAACTGACAACAAGGTTTTTGTGTCCTTCGATTCATATTCTACATGTTAAAATAAGTGGGAATGAATTTGAGAAGTTTGCTTTAAGTTTAATTAAACTACCATAATATGATGAAGTTTGGTACTACTGGATCCCAATCTGTAGATAACACCACTATATGGTAGTAATTAGGTGTATAATTGAAGGTTAAAAGATCACCTGTACTATCAATACATGTATATACCCTGCTACTAAGTTACTGGACAGTTCTCATAACAACCTAAGACAGAATGTTTGGTGACTGTATGATATAAGGAGGGTGCAGAAAGCTTTGGATTTCTCCTTGCATATGTGGAATGTAAACCAAAGAATTAATTAATTTATTTGAGGTATTTAATACATGTAGTCATTGTTAAAATGTGATAAATCTGATGCATTCCATCAATGAAATTGAGCAAAAGTAAGGGATCAAATGAAAGACATGATTTCAGAAATTATAAATAAAATTTTGATATGTACATCAGTGATACTAATTTAGAAAAGATGGATTACATGTCATTGTAGTATTATTTTTGTCAAAAAGTATTTTGACAAAAATAAACTGAAACCATACACATGATGTGGTTGGTTGGTATGTGTAGTATACTGTGTATCTGGTAACCTAGATACTGCTGGCATGTAACAGCTGTTTCTGTAATCTGTTTGTTGATGACAAGTCAATAATATTGGTTGTATGTACGATTGTTAAGAAAATTATATTGTGAACATCTATTACATGTATACATAGATGAAGCTAAATGTGAAAAAAATGAGTGGCATCTATCAATGCTGTATGATGTAGATGGAGAAATCTTAGCCCAGGTTATCTTTCTTGGTCTACAACAAGCTGAGGTAATTTTTTTCGTTGAATCGGCAGTAAATTGCAGCATTTACTTTGTGTTTCTGACATTCAAACTTGATGTTCCATGATTGTTACTCTACAGTGCATGCCTGCTGTCAGGAATGAAGGGCTAGACAGGGATTTTTAGCACCGTCAAAATAGAGACTACATAGTTAGTTTCTTTAAATACAAGGTGTAATTTAGGCAATGTTAAGAAATTGACTAATATGATGATATTATTATGTAACAGAAATGCTGATTTTAGGTGCCAATCAACTTCTGTAATGAATAGCCTCGGACTAGACATTTAAGAATCTTTCCCCCAGGGTTGATATTTTTCTGTCTTACCCCAAAGGTGGGGAGAGAATATATTAATCATTTTCTGAAATAGGTCGTTTTTTTCCTGGATGTTGAAGAAGGGCTATGCTGTGTATCATAGTGTAATCAACTTATCAGTCTACATGGAGTGAAATATACAGAATTTCAGGAAACAACAGAATTTTGCTTCATTAGATATTCAAAATGATGTTCTATTTAAAAAAACAAAAACATTTTCATTTTTCAGAGAACTTGTTGGTAGGGCTGTATTACAGCTGTAGTTTATTTTATTAGTTCCTACCCTCACACTTCCAGTGCTACTTTCAGGACATTTAATGGCTGCCTTTGAGATAACAAATACTTCACTAATATGGCTGAATAAATATCCTGCACGTGCCATAGAGATATAATCCAGACACCAACATCCTAGAGACTGCATTTCCAGATGTTGGGAAACTCTATAGGGATCCACAATCTTCATTCTAACTTTGTCTTTGAAATATTGTCTTGACTAACAGGGATCTACTGTACTGGAAGTCATAACCTGTACAGTTAGACTTACCCTGAAAGTAGTCGTAGTCATGGTACAGTTATAACACTGTTTTGTTACTTTATTTGTTAATATTTGGTAACAAAAAGAGTTTTCATTGTTTATTGACCAAAACTGTATTCCTAAACTGACAAACACAGAGCACATTTTTGTTTTGCTGTAATATTATTTTGGATGTATTACTGTACTGTATTATAATTAAGATTTCATAGCAAAGGTATTAGGTACTCCTGTGGACTTTATTCATGTTCATTTCAATTGCAATATCTGACAGGTGCCAGTGTGTAAATTTATCACGTAACTGCCACCATAGGATCACCTGGTTTGTCTGGCTGTGTGTAACAACATTTGTGTAACTTGTGGAGCAGCTGTTCGTTGTTATGGTATGAGATAGGTAGATGATGCAAAGCAAATTCTGTGATTATGGTGTTTGTTACTTTGGCTGCAAAAGTCTCACTTTTTCTTTTATTCCCTGTCAATTTTGAATTGTCTTTTACCTAAACGATTTTTTTCTTTGTGTACTTTTTTTTAGATATTTTTTTTTTTCTTAAATCAGAAGATTTAGTAAAACAATCAAAATAATGTGGGTAGTACACTTTGTACAACTATGTGAACTTTTCATTTGATTGTATAGTCTGTAATTGTCACATACAGAGTGTATGTTTATTGTCAGTCGTATGTCATACACTGAACTGTTCTCTCTGTGAGACAACACTACAAGTGAGGTCATGGTCTGGTAAAACTTGCTTGAATTTCATTGAACTGACATTTTTGTCATCTTAGAACTGCCAATGGTAGGAATGACTTGTACAGGTATTTACACACTTGTGGTAGGAATGACTTGTACAGGTATTTACACACTTGTCACTGAGCTTAATGAATGTGCATTGCTTCACAAAATTTTGAAAGTAGCTGTGCAATACTATTTGGTTTAAATATGATTTTTTATAGCATTGTTATTGTTTTTGTTTGATATTTTTAACTGCCACCATTTCAAGTTGTCAAAGAGACTATGCACCTAATGTATAGACTATTAGTCGTAACTGACTATTTCTAGTACTGTTATGTATTGTACAATGTACATATGTGTGACATGTGCTGTACAATGAACATGTGTAATATATTCTGTACAATATACATATGTGTGACATGTGCTGTACACTGAACATGTGCTGTACAATGAACATGTGTAATATATACTGTACAATATACATATGTGTGACATGTGCTGTACAATGAACATGTGTAATATATTCTGTACAATGTACATATGTGTGACATGTGCTGTACAATGTACATGTGTAATATATTCTGTACAATGTATATATGTGTGACATGTGCTGTACAATGAACATGTGTAATATATACTGTACAAATGTGTGACATGTACTGTACAATGAACATGTGTAATATATACTGTACAATGTACATATGTGTGACATGTGTTGTACAATGAACATGTGTAATATATTCTATACAACATACATATGTGTGACATGTACTGTACAATGAACAGGTGTAATATATTCTGTACAATGTACATATGTGTAATGTGTACTGTACAATGTACATATGTGTAATGTGTACTGCACAGTGTACATAATTGTGATGTGTACTGCTTACTAAGATATCTGATAGGTCCGACATCATTTCAAAGCCTAGCTGGATTTTATACCAGCCTTGTAAGTGTATGTCTATGACATGCTTTTTAAGTGTATGACTCAGATTTATGTCTTTTTTAGGCTTTCTTCTAACTTTGTCTAGAATATGCTTATTTTAAAATGTATATCTAGGATATGCTTTGTAAGTGTGGACTGATATACTTATTAAGTGGTATGTATATGAGTGTAAGCTATTGTATTGGAACTGCATGCTCTTTGTCTTTAAATGTTTTACAAACCAGCTGATGTCCTTGTCTGTCACAAACATTGAAAATCTCATGGAAAATGTTGCAACTACAATGTAAATTTCTTCAGCATTTTCCATAGACAATTTCCTGTTAAATTTGATAAATTTTAATTCTGCCAAAATAGGAAGTTTGAATTAATTCTAAATTTGAGTTTGCCAAAATCAGTATTGTGATCATGACTTAATTTATTTACAATGATAACTTTTGAATCTTGTTTAAATTTTACAGCTGTTAGTACGTGTTTGAACACACAAAATCTATGTTTACAAAGATCTGAGATGGTGGCAGGTAGTATTCTTGATTGAACTTTTTGTATTGTCTCCTATTCAAGTTTCTATTGTTGATTAATCTGTTCACAAGTGACAACCTCGCAACATGATTATATTAATTACTCGCTGTCAAAGTAATAAACATTTCACAAGTTACTTAAAAGTATGTAAGGATTTCACAAAGAATCCCAAACACTTGATATCAAAATATCTTGGAAATTTTTGTTTTGAAGTTTACTCCGTTCTTTGTTTTGATTTTCTACTTTATTACATTTTTACTAGTACAAGTATAATTTTTCTATTGTAACAAGTATATGTTTTGTCTGAAAAGTTTCCAACAACATTATACTAAGTTACAAATATACTAACTCTTAAAAGCACCTGTTTGTTTCAGTATTTTCTATATAAACATTTCAAAATAGTTTGTTTTTTTAATGTCAAGTCTCCTTGCCACTGTAGAGTGATTAAATCACTGATGCCTGTCCTTTATCCTAGAAATGTACTATTCTAGTCAATTATCAGTAGTTATTTCCACGTTAGTCTAAAGTATATATGGCGACAGCATTTGTTTTTAGTTAATTATAAGTAGTAACACTTCTCATGTTTACATTAGAATATATGTATATACATGTATTCAACTACAGGTACTAAACAAAGCAATGATAAATATCTGTCTGTAAACACCTGTACTGTATAACACGGACATCTCACTGTAATTATATTGATGATTACAGCAGAACAGTAGATATTGGTACATATACAGTAGATATGTGTAAACCTTATCTGACTAATACTTACAAGTACCAGTCATCTGTGAAATAAGCATCAACACAATAATTATGAAGGAAAAAGAAAATAATTTTGCATACCTTAATCAATATTTAATTTGTTATAAGTGACCAGAGGTATACCCTACATACACACACTAGGAGTGGCTTTTACCTGTAAATAAAGTGTTGGTCCAAAAGATTTTTAATGGCATGGTTGCTAATTTCTTATTGTTCATAGTTTAGCCCTTGTTTAAAGGACACTAGCACCAAGCTAACATTAAGTGTTATTCAAATATTGTTCTTTCTTTCCAATGCTGTAGATCAATTAAGGTAATGGATGGATGCATGGACCAATCAAATGACATTTGTTTGATATCACATGGATCTTGATAAGTAAATATTTAACTTGTATGGACCAATCAAATGACATTTGTTTGATATCACATGGATCTTGATTGTAAATATTTAACTTGCATGGACCCAATCAAACGACATTTGGTTGATGGCCAATGGATCTTGATAGTAAATATGTCACTTGTATGGACCAATCAAAAAGTTTATGAATAAGATTGGATCCAGTGGTATCGGTGAAGATGACAGATTTAGGTAGGTTGTATAATAGATACAGTCCTCTGAGAGATAACAGGTGCTTTGATAAATTTGCTGTTGGATGGTAACTCTGTTAAATGATGTATATATATATTGTAGTTGTACTACGCACTAGACCTCGTACTTAAAGACATACTGGCTCATTCTGTGCACATGTGTTGGTATTTTCCGTTTGTAGATCCGCTGGATAATTAAGGTGCTGGTACAACTTGTGTGGAAGCTTTCCACAAAACATGAAAATAAACTAAATGATACTATTTTAATACCATGTGTTATATTTTTCTGTTATATTTTAATTTGTTATGATGTTGAAAACTTCCTGTTAAACAAGGTATACTGATTCAAATTAGATGATGACACCAAGTTTCCCCTATATCCTCATTGGTTGAACAATAAACACATGGAGGTTGCCGATATGCAATATTGACCAGATGTTACTATTTAAAAAAAAAAAAGTAGGTCAATGTTCTCTTTGTAATATCACTTCATTTGTAATGTCACAAAGCTCTCTGCCAAATGTAGTACTTATCTCTTGATTTGCATACATGACATCTTGTTTTAAAATTCAGCATCGTCTCCTACCTAAAATGTAATACAGTGTATAACATTTATTTCAATGAATATGTGGGTATATGGATTAAAAGGTGATATGGACTTCAACTTCAGCTTGGCTAATATCTCTATCTCCGGTCCATATAACTACATTTTCACCTCTACATAAATCCTTAATTGATAAATAACAAATACCCTTTTCAGCGCAAAAGAACAATTTTATAATGAAAAATTAATATATGCATTTTGTAGACGAGATGTTAATGATACAAGAAATGTATATCAAATATAAGGAAAGGAAAGAACAGGAATCTCTATAAAATACAACCTTAATTTTAATTATCTTGATTTCCCCAAATTTAAAAATTACATCAACTGGGGCTTGGTGTATATTACCTGAGGGTAGGTGTATATTACCTGAGGGTAGGTGTATATTACCTGAGGGTAGGTGTATATTACCTGAGGATAGGTGTATATAACCTGAGGCTTGGTGAACATGTTCTGAGGTGTATATTACATAAGGCTAGGTGTATATTACCTGAGGGTAGGTGTATATTACCTGAGGATAGGTGTATATTACATAAGGCTAGGTGTATATTGCCTGAGGATAGGTGTATATTACATAAGGATAGGTGTATATTACCCGAGGCTTGGTATTGTATTGTTTATTCAACTTGAAGCCTTACGGCTCATAAGCATACACAGCAACGTATAATGGATACATCAGTGATATGAAATACCAAATAATTATAACATCATGAATGAAGCATAATCTTGTATATCCCATATATATATAGTACCTATAAATGGACAGTATAATTCTTTAAATTATTATAAAGTACAAGATAAATAAATTATCGG
>JAUMHH010165866.1:0-16892 GCA_032359455.1 Chlamys rubida | reverse complement strand
GCATTTTGACACTTCTAGGCCTAAAGTTTGTTTACAAACAAATCAACAAAGTGTGTGTAAACATTTGACACATACACTGTCATGTATGCTTCTATTCATGTGAAATACTTCAGTAAACCATATATGATAATACTTCATAACTCAAGCTGCTATTATTATTATTCGATATGTTGTTTTATTGTAAACATAATATTCTTTAACATTTAATTTTATTTGCACTGTGGCAAACTGCAGACTGAGCGAAAACACTTTTACAATTATTAACTAAAGAAGTTGATAACCCAATGTCTTTAACTGACAATTTAAACATTTTGGACTTGTAAAACTGTGTTTTTGTTTTTTTAATCAAGTGTTTCACAGGGGTTTGTTATAAAATATATGCGACTTACATCAGCATAGCATATGTGTACTTAAGACATTTGTAACAAACCCCTGTCATTGCATATATTGGATGATAAATATGATGTTAATAAAAGGTTGTCAAAATGTTGCACACAAACATGGTGTGAATGTTACATGAAAACATCTCACAAACTTTCATTGCAGCATTACTGCAACCTACATGCAACATTGTATTCTGATGTAACTGCGATGTTTTTAGGTGTTTTTAGAGTGGAGAAAGTTTAATGGTGGCAATTTTTTGGAGCCAGAGGCTTCTTTATGAAGACACATAAACAGGGAAATCTGAAACAGCTACATTACATAAAAACAACAAGGAAATAATACAGAAGAAAAAAAATGTGATATTTACGAATGACAATTTCCTCAGCTGGTATAAGCTGAAGGCAGCAGTTCTATTGTCAGCATCTTTGATTATATTATATATGCTCTATCAACTTGCACAATTATTCCTTTTTAAAACCATCATATGTAGAGTTTAATTAGGGGATAATCACTGTTTCTAACATTAATTTATAAATATGTTGTTTAATCTAGCTAATGCAAATTATTGTAGGTAATGCTAAAAATCCCTCTTTTTATGTTCATTTTGAATTGATGGACAAAAATCACTTTGGTAATCATTCTGTGACTTTACATTACCATTCTTGCTGGGATCAATAAGGTTTTGTTGTGTATTGCCAAAAGGACACAATTTATACACACATTAACAGGAAAAGAACTGAAATTATCTATCTAAGAGTTACCCATTTCTAAACCCCTTATGGTACCTCTTGCAAGCTGAAAAAGAGTAGGGTACAAAATCACCTAATTGTGCCTCTTATTACAGGCAATTTAGTTTCCATGCCTACAACTGTCTTTCTGGGATTCTTCCAGCTTTCTGTCAACCATGACAACTTAGGTATTACCAGCAGAAGATGCTCAAAACTACATAGACAATGACGCAACAGCCACTACTTCAAGGCTTCTGTTTGCCAAATTAAACTTTAATTGGAGCTGTTTTTTGTACGGGAGCCTTGGGACTGTAAGGAATTTCTCTATGTGCCACTGATGAATGTATAGACTCACTAAAAAAAAGCTAAATATTACTACCAATATCAAGTGTAACGGTATATGTGTATCTATACACATGGTATGGAGCCTCACTAAGAAGGCTTTCATATAATTTTCAAATTTGAGGTGCAATTTATCAATATTATGTGTAATAGTAGTATTTATAAATATGCCCCATTCAAAAAGCTCAACAGAACCTCACTTACAAAAGCTTCATACAATTGACCCAATATAATGTGTAATAGTAAAACGTGTATACGAATCAATGTACCCAGCCAAATTTACCAGTATCACTGGTAATGTGTGGTTTTATCAGCTCTGTCGGCTCTAGACCATCAAATGCATTGGATGTATATCATATTTTCTAAATGCTTTGCAATATGTCTACACATCAATTTAGTTTTAAGATAGGAACCACACTTTCAGTCTCAATTATCATCACTTCTCCCTTTAATACCTAACGTGATACAATACAGGCCAAGATGGCTACTGACTGGGGAGGGGGAGTGTGGTACAGCTACAGCAGCAGCTGACCAGGACCTATCACAACCTTTGTTCCTTATCTCCATCCCTCCAAGTTTATCTAGCAGGGATCAGATACAAGGAGCATCCCAAATTGATGAAAGAGCTGAGTAACCATGGCAACTTAATCAGCTGCAACTGGCTACTGTACACACAGACAAGTATATATATACATACACAAGCCTGCACCAAAATTTCCAGATAAACTGCAGCAGGGGAGCCCGACAGGATTAGTACTGTGTTACCCACAGCTGGTTGTGGAGATGGAGGAGCTAGGCCCCCCCTCCATCCATAGTCAAGATAAATGGGTACTGTCTAGGGGGTGATTTGAAATATGCACTCCTGTCAGGGTCAGATTACACATGGGAAAGGGGGAGGGGTGATCCCATCAATGGAAGGCAGGAATGTCTTGCTACTAGATACTACCCTCCAAGAATCACTCACTTAGTCCTTTTACTGGTGTTGTAGAGAGAGCTAGATCTACAGTATTGATGACAGATAATGGTCAAAGCCCATGGCCTGCCATTAACAGCTGGTGTCTACACAGCCGGTCCCCCATAGGGAAAATCAGACAGTAATATCCTAAAATAAACACTCTCCTCAGTCATTGGTTCTAAGAACACAACACTGCTGCTACTCTATCTTTACATAGTAATTATGATAAACTGTTTATGTAACCCATGCAAAGATGAAATTACTGTAGAATTCAATGTTCTATACAGTGTTTCAATGTCTCTATGTATATTAATCAAGATTTTTTAGGCTTTTTTTTCTTCAGAAAATGAAACCATTACATTCTGGTGCACTGCAAAAATGTGAGAGGAGATTCAACTGTTATATTTAGAATTACAGAGCAAAAAAATCAATAGCCAGAACCACAGGATACAAGCAAGAGCACTACTTATGGAAAACGGATTGTCTACAGGGGGCTGCGGTGACATTTCAATTACAGTTAGGCAAATGCAAACGTTGTGACGACCTAAAATGTGACAATAAAATTCATTCAATTTGTTGTATTTTATGACGTTCTCCGAACGAAAGATTAACCAAATATGACAACCCAGTAGCCAAAGGGCCAAATGATGTAGGGCATGCTTCAGTTTTTGACAATCTCATCCAGGAATATGAAAGTAACATTTTAAATGTGTCAAAATATATTTGAACACAACAATATTATACAGGGTAGGTCACACATCATCAGAATGACTAGGTTAGAATGCATGCTCTCCTGACCAAAAATCAACAGCCAAATATATCAACAATCAGGGTTGAACTAAAAGTTATTTTTGCTCAGTAGTCCACCGGACCTGCTGGACAGGTTATTAGACATTGGTCCTATATACCCATGACAACGGTAACAACATCCCCAGAATGAAGAAGAGAAACTTGAATTTACTGTAGGGACATAAAAACCTCCTATTGCAATGCAAATATGGTAAATACCTAGAGAGATTGACAACTAACATGCAATAATTCTCTATTTTAAGCAGCGTTTGGAAAGGAATATCCTTATTTTGTAATTCACCAATCAAATAATTATAGCGTGGTATGATAACTGTTATAAATCTTATAGAGTCCAACAACAGTACGGTATGTTAGTAAATTGGTGCAAAAATATCCACACACAAAGAGTTATTTATAGATCAGAGGTATATAGAATAAACAGCTTTAAGAACCAAGGCCAAAGGAATTTTATTTTACAATATATTTCTAATATCATATAACATATTTTGGTTGAATTGTAGTTTTCATAGTTTCTTCACATTCTTCACATGACTTGACATACCTTCAATATATCAAACACACACACATACACAAAATGAATCAAAAGAAGTTCAAGTTGATATAATTATAAGATTCTATATCTTATGTGTCACCCTGGTAAAATACTAGCCACTTCCTACCAACTACCAACATGGCTAGGGAGAATTTCTTATAGCTCTCACAGCCCGAGTTACACATGTTTATCAACCTCTATAATTCTTCTTGGTAAGAAAGCATATACCAATTTATACCAAAACTTCCATGTAATGTACATAATATGCCTTAATTATGCATTATGTAACCTGAGTAATACAACATTTCATTTCTCAGGTCACATGTGTTTCTTATATGATGTCACAATTAGAACAATAGACATGATGTCAAAGATTTAAGATGCATTGTTAAAAGGTTGATGACTGTCAGAACATTCACAGAATTTCATTGTTATGTGATAAATAAAACATCTTGAATATATTAGTTTCTATCTCATAGAAAACTCTTTAATAAGATTTCATTTTATTGCATACAATTTTGATCTAGCCAACATACACATTTTCAGTATACAGTTAGACTGGCCCATCATCTGTAGAATATTGAATTATTTAGAAAAAAAATAAACTAACAATTTTGATCACTTGAATGTCAGATTCTAGTTTTGAAACTAGCCGGAGATAAGCTAGGAGTAAAATGCAGCCGAGAAATTCTTAAATAAAACGTTGGGACTGAAATTCTTAAATAAAACGTTGGGACTGGTATAGCCAGTCTAGCGTACAGTATACATGGTTCTCAACCTTGTGCTACATTCTGCTATGGAGTTCTTTATCACATAGCTTAAACCAGAACTAATTTTTAGCGGGACCTTATCTGTTGTTTGCTACTGAAAAACACCAACAAAACCCAAACACCATGAATGTGATCGGAATATTTTTGGTTTGAGATATTAAAGTGCCATTAAATAAGTTAAATCGTGCTGAAATGAATTTATTAATAGGCTTCTAATCTTAACAGGAAAATACTGTAAAATTTTATGAAAACAATTTTTGTTTTGTGTATTACTGATTGGAACCCTAAGAAAATGTAAACAACAACACAATGGTCTTTGAAGGCAACAAAAAACAATGTTGCTTATTGGTCGGAGAAGTCACAAGAGGCCACACAAATCATGTTCTCTAGTCAACTAGATATGTGGGCACTTCTCTCGATATTGAGATATCTGTTATGTCAGCAGGCTACTCAAATCTAGCAAGCATAATGTGATTATTTTTTTTGCAACTCGTTTTTACTTATTTCAAGTGTTTAAATATAGATTTCAATGACAGACTTTCCTAACTAATACAAATTATCCATGGTAATAGGAATTCAGAGTTTATTCATCAAAATCATTCTCGTTATATCAGGAACACATTAAAGATTTTGATAAAATTGGCGTGACATGTAGTGATGTTGCTTTAATGCTATGGTAACATGATATCCCTATTTCAACCTAAGAATTAAGTTTATCAAACAAATATCTAGGATAAGATTAAGTAATGTTTTCCCGAAATATAGAACTCATATAAAGAACAATGGTAGGTTTGTAATGAACAATAATACCACACATATTTGTCAAATGTTGCAGATATCGGTAGCCATCGTTTATTACACAAACGTACGCTTTCTTCCCACGCACTCATGAATATATTTGTCAACACAAAAACTTGTGTTATCTGCAATGCCAAACAAAATACAGTTTCTTACTTATAATTTAGCTTGGCAAATAGCCATGCTAAAACAGAAATTTCTAGACTATCGACTAATTAAAACTCTCTTGGTTCCTTAGACATACATATACCTTGGTCCATACATTATATAAACTATATTCAAAGCGAGACTAATGGATTGTGTTTCTACCCTCCTGGTTATCCATAAGCAGAAATACACCACTTCCCAACAATTTTGCTATTTATCAATGATTTGAAGCAACTTTTTAATGAAGAAGTTCATAAGTTCTGTATAACTTACCAAGGCCATCAATCAAAATATATGTTTTAATCCTTATCGATATTCAAATTGAATTTTGACACAAATTATTTTAAATTGTTAGCAAGACACCATCAACACATCCATATATGTGCCCTCCACATTTGATAAAATAACTAGATGTTCATACAAGATTATAAAAAAGGGACAGTAACGCCTGTAAAAATTCTCTGGACCAGTAGTCGCAAGACATGATGAACAACTAACGGTGATGCTGTTCCATGCAAAGTTTTATGTCATTGGATGGAATTTGAAGTGAGGAACCAGTCGCCCGGCCCAATAACTGAAACTATTATGAAAACAATACTCCTGAACAGACGGCCATACAATGACATGTCCCAACTTTAGTTAACTTAGAAAAGGTGTAATATTTGTCTGTTCAAAAAATCTTTTCTTTCATTTTCACAATATGAACAGGTACCAGGTACTGTACTAATGCTGTCTCTAATAACATATTTCCTCAGGATAACAACACAGGTTATTATTGCTGTTTTCAAATCAATATCAATCTGGTATGTACAATGTATAGAATATGAGTAGTTCAATGTTGCCAGCTGATCTGTTTGTTAAAATGAATGTGAAAAGTGTAATTTGTATCATACATCATTTCCAGGGAGAATGCCTAACACAATGGTGAGTGGTGATAATGAACCTTGACAGATAGAATTGGGTCAGACATGTACATTGGCCAGGTGCTGCTGTAGGGCCTGGCCAGACACTGGCCAGTGCTGTATGTGATGATGAAATGCTGGCCAGTACATCATGGCCAGCAGCTGTAGCTCATTAGCCAAGCACAAAGCCTCCCTTCATCAGTGGCACGGGCATTCTGTGATCATCTAGTGGCATATTTCTATTCAGCAAATGTAATGCACAAGGGAGTAATTCTAGAATTGTCTATATATGCTCATTGGCTGTGACATGTATGATAAAATGATATGGATGTAGAATTTGAAAAAAAATGTCAATGCAACTGAAAAAGTGAGTTCAGAACAGCACATAACATGGACATGTCATAATTGATTACTTCCCTGTCAATAAACATAACATTTAACATTGAACCATGAGAGAGTAGGTTAACCATGTGATTTATAATTAAGAATATAATGTAAACAAGGAAAGTGTACTGTGAGCAATCCAAAGTCCCTGGCCTCCTAAAAACGAACACAAGGGCCACAACTCTGTATATAAAGAGATATCAGATCCAATTTCAGTATGTGACACTTCAATATACAAATAAATAATCATATACAAAATCTGGCAACTGTAGATGAAAGGGTAGGTGAAAAGTCAGCAATATGAACCAAAATCTCAAAAATTTGTAATACTGTAATAAGTAGTGTTAAGGACGCCACACACACATGTACAGTTGTCTTGTTTAAGAGGGGTGGGGCTATGGTGTTCAGTATTCTATACCCACACCCTACCTACACCTACAGCAGTCCTTCCTGTATTTGACATACATGTATGGGGTTTGGTGTTAATGATTCATTATACACTGGGAAGGGAGGGGGGATATAGATACATGAAATTTCATAAAAAGGGGACATAACTCCTGGGGAGAACCCTAGATATGGGGCCTGGCAGGATACCTATCAAGAGATAGTAATCCAGGGGGAGGGAGTCCTAAAATGCTCCTTTACCAGAAACCCTACAGACTGACAAGCCACATCTGCCACTAGCTGAGTTTAGTCAGCTGGGGAGGCGGGACAGATAAGATACCTCTCACAATTGATCTGGTGAGCTGGGAAGGTCGGTCTATGGCCTTATATGCAGAGCGGGGTCCAAGATAGACAGTTGGAACCTCACCCTAACCCTGGCAGCCATATATGTAACTTAGGTGCCCCAGCATCACAAAACTTACTCAACTAACTCCAACCCAAGTCAGCTCAACCCAAATGTAACTTGATCAAAGCCAAGTTAATGCTATACTTGTTATATCCTATATACACAGCTTTCTTATAAATACATCCTACCTCTTTCTTACACACTTTCCAAATGCCAGTATATCACTATCTATAGAGCTTGTTGTATGGTTGGTCTACCTTTCATTGTGTTGGTGGAAATTATTGGCAGCCGATAATGGAAGAGGAGGACGAGTTTATATACAGGAGGGTCAGGTATATTATTTACTATACACAGCATTATAGTAGTGGCATTCTGGACTAACTCTCGGTGACCTACTTTACAACATTTCACTCACACCTATGTAGGGCATGTGCTTTGGTGCACTCGCACCTTCATATGGCTTTCATTTAATTTCTAGGTCAATGTCAAATTTTATGATACTTTCACTTCGAAATATGTGTTTTTCAAAATGAGCTTAGTAAAAAAGAGCCAGATAAATATCTATATCTTATGAACTTTGTATTTGTTTTTTGATAGAATCATTTTCAAGGTAGAGCATCAATAACGTTTCAACTTTTTAAAGTTTTAAATTTTCTGTTTATTGCATCACATAAGTGTATTCAATATAGGTGTACAAAATGTGCTCTGGGTAAAGTTTTCCTGCAGGTACACATCAGATAACTCTATCAGTAAGAAGTATCCCACAACCCAAGCACTTTGCAGGGGGTCTGCGCGTAGATTCATCAAATTCCTTCCAACATCGCCAATTTCTCGCAACAAGAGCCCCACTGGAGCATGCCCGCAGTATGACGGAGCCGGGATGTGACTAGACTAGGGCGGTGTACATCTTTAGGCATGTATCCCTGGCCGTCTAGTGGGGGAAGCCAATGAGCTGTTCTATATATTGCAAGGTCCTGCGTGCTTAACAAGGCTACACCAATCTCTTTGCCAAATATCTATATGCATATTGTCGGTGAGGTAGATGGCTAACTGTAATGCACACACCGGCGTAGTAACGATGTACGTGTGTATGTGTGTATAATGTACACAGGTAGGGCATTGTCTCTGCAGATTAGTACCTGATGGTCACTGGGGGAAGTCACAGTCGCCTGGAGAACAGGCTTACCACTACAGTACTAGGTTGGTCCTAGTTTGTTTAGTCTTTAGGAAGTAATGATCATAAGGATGGATGTCACTTAATGCACAGGATGTAAGTCTTTTACAACTAGATGTGTGCTTTATAGTGAGCGTCTTAGTCTGCAACTAGTACTTAATCCTACTTTTTGTCTTTATTTTACAGGGAATGTTTCCTCTTGCTGTTGTAACACTTTGCTTTACAATGTTATGAACATGTACTAACCAACTGTTCCTCTGGGACAGTTTAACTGTGTGTGGTGTGATTTAACATTGATTTGAACTGCGAGTAGCTTCAAACTTTACTGTGTTAACCCTGACCTGCTTTTCACAGCCAGGCCTGCCAGGACACTAGAGAACTTTATTAGATTACTGTCAGTATGACCAATCAGACGGAATCTGTTAAAAGTGAACTGGTGCATGTAACCCTGGCAGTCCTGCTTGTCACACTGTTATACCTAATGCTCCGGCCATGTCACTAGTCTCCCCCCTCCTTACCCTCATGTCTTATCAGACCCCCTTACATCATTGCTATAATTAGGGCTGTCACATTCATCAAATGAACTACCATTAAAAATGGCACTATTGACAATAGTGGCATTTAGTACTTACAAAGATTTTCACTGAAATCATATTTTTAACATTCTAAACTAAATGTGAGACTCTATAATCAATAATGCAACATCATTATAGGAAGAGTTTGATAAAATACTTGAACTATTATATTGCGATTGTAAGTGGGATATCTATGGGTATTGCTTCAAAATGGAATGGACAAGGTCTATACTTGAGGCTGAACTTTCCTATTGTAAGACTAGTGCATGCTGCAGATCTAACACAAAATATGTATCCAAAAAAGCATTTCTATGTTACTCTATAATTTTCCTAAGGTAGTAAATTTTAATGTTTGTATGTAGAAAGCATTTCTATGTAAAACTAACTCTATATACAGAACCTGATAATAATGTTATAGACATACATCTGTTTCCCATATCCATAACCCAATGCACATTATAAGCTAGTAATTGTACCATTATATGCCATAGTGTTGTATATTTCTTAGCAGCGCTACAGTAATACTGCATTACTATACTGATACTATGCCTTTTGAAGTTGGTGTGAATGTTTGCTGTTTTACTACTCATATTGCTGGTTGAAAGGGTTTTGTTTGCAACCCTGTCGTTTTTGTATTTTTTTTTTTTTTACATTTTTTTAATTTGAAATTTGACTGATTGCTATGCAATTTGGTTTTGAATATATAGATGTTATAATTTCTTTCCTGGTTTCATTTCCTGTTTTGACATCATTATCCCCCTTTCCAATTTTGTTTCCCAGCCAGCTAGAGAGTATTGTAAGCCAGAACACATTTATGTGTCTGCTATTTTGTAGTTGGTTGAGACCGGGCCAAATAAGTACAGAAACACAAGCATTTGGTCCCCTTCAACCAGCTGTGAGTGGCATTCTTCACACCAGAGGGCGCTGCTGGCGTAGCTTACAC
This sequence comes from Chlamys rubida, assembly GCA_032359455.1. Taxonomy (NCBI): domain Eukaryota; kingdom Metazoa; phylum Mollusca; class Bivalvia; order Pectinida; family Pectinidae; genus Chlamys; species Chlamys rubida. The sequence goes on along the minus strand of JAUMHH010165866.1, from coordinate 6,658 downwards.
TTGCATCTGCTATATCACCTCATATACTCTGTTTATAGGGATCAATAGTCAATAACCTGAGACAGTTTGACCTAATGCACCCTCACTGAGCATGATCCGAAATCCATCCTACCCCTGTCAATGTATCTTGTGTTGTGTGTGCCCTCGGAAATGAGTTACATTGCAGTAGCTCCAAGGCATATCCGCCATTTTGAATATACAAATGTGTACCGTTATGTATAGTGATGGCTGCTACTGTAGTTTGTGCACTGTATATTTTAACTAAACGCATGATCTGTCCTTGACATTACAATTCAAAATGGCAGACTTAGTATTTGATATATATCTTAGTACATGCCTGCTGTTGTTTTCAATATATACAGATTAGGTTTCTTTGTACTGAACAAACGAGTGGTAGAAATGAATGCCTTTGGACTGGAATCCAATTAATCATGTGATCTACCATCACATTAACCAATTTCCTTGCATGTGTAATTGGAGCAGATACACTGAAGATTGCATGTAACCAACCAAAGCATACATCATCATCAGTATATTCTTTTCAGTTCTACAAGTGCAATGGATCTCCTACTTTCCATATAACCAGACATTTTTATATAAAAATATGCCATTTTATGATCAAATCAAAGTAAAAGCAGTAAATAATATCGTATATGATCTGACCTTTTATAAAACTGATTATACCAATAAAATTCCTGACATCACATGTGCTATATTGACTTTGTACAAATATGTGTAAGAAGGAGTTTATGGATGTAGATTTGGGTCTGGAGGCTCAGAAGGAATGTAGTGGAGAGCTCAATGCCAGGTGACTGGCAAGATCTGATTACCAGCTAGCACATGTAGGGAACAGCAGCTCATGAAAATGGCTTCAGATTACACTCTGTATAGAACATGGCCTTTAATGGGCCCTCTACGTTAAATCTGTGGTAAAGCCAGGGTGTCAAACACTAGCTTGTCAATGCCACCATTTTGAAAATTTACTTGATGAAATGGTAAGATGGATTTTTATCTTCACTGCTGAATATTGCAGTGCAGAGCCATGTATATCTTATAGCCTACCAGGAATGTATGTAGTAGAAGTCTTCAAATTACTATTAATTTTCTCGTAAAAAGAAAACTGCAACTGAATAATGTCTGCATCTGATAATTCCTATGAGATGTTAGAATACAATATCATGCACTTTAGTTATGTTCCTCTGGGGTAAGTGTCTCTGCAAGGAGTATGAAAATGAATTGGAGATCGGCAAACGAGGCAAGATTGTAAAGGGTGGATCATAAAGGAGAGAATGGCCTTGGGTAGGTTTTCATAAGAAATTATAGGAGTATGCTGCAGGGTGAAAAGGTAGCATAAAACCATGGAAATAATGATAAATGGAAAGGAGCAAAGTTCTGACAGTATTTGACTAGAGTTGTCGATTATTGTAGCAAGTTCATGTTTATATCTAGTTATGAAATTCGAGATTTTGAATGGGAAGCACCCGGCGGTTTGTTGTATATATAGAGGTGGGGGTAGGGGTATTGGGAGGGCTGATGCATGCATAGACAAATTATTTCAAGGTGACAAGAGGTGATGCTTTCAGAGGTACATATAATTGAGAAACAAGGATAATGGGGAGGCTATAGATAGGGTAGGTGTAAGTTCTGGATGAATTGGAGATATGAAGTACAAGACACTGGAGGGTGTGGATGTAATGATAACAACTGACGATTACTGGGTACCACTCTGGGTATGGGTGGACACGAACTTGAAGTAGGAGACAGTGCTGGAATGTGTAAAATGTTGGATTATATGGACGTGGCTTGAAGGAGACATGACAATTTCATATTTCAGTAAATGCATTTTATCTTAACCTGAACCCTTAATCATACGTTCAACAATAGAAGTAGGATAAAAGAAACAATATCATGAGGGTAAGGCAATTTTCAGTAACAAATTTTGTATAAAGATGATGGAAGCCTTGGTTTAGATACTGTACTACAGGCCAGCAGTGGTGACAAGTTTCCCGCCTAAAAAGCCAGAGAATGACCTAAGTGTTGGTAACACATGGTCTTAATTACCAACAGAACACTTGGGCCTTAGTAATGGCTCGACTTAAAAACAGCCTTATAGCTGGTTAAAAAGGGAGCCTAGCATCAGGGGCCCTAAAAAGGAGCCAGAATATATATCACACATGGAACAGACTTTCTTGACTGGGCTGACCTTCCACAATCTGACGTAATCTTACATCATAAAAGCCTTCAAGATGTCAGAATGTCAGCAAGGTATATAGGACAGAATTAAGACAAGATCTACAGGACAGAATAAAGGTTAAGTTTAGAAATGATCTAAAAGACATTATCAGGGTTGCGACGCAGTTCTTAGGCCAATATTGGGGTTAAGACATGGTCTATAAGACAGTGTAAGGGTTAAGATGAAGTGTAGCATTTTGGTTAAGATATTCTGTAATTTCAGTGTTCTCACAAAGATTTCGGGATAACTAGACCGTCCCAGATAAGTATATATTTTTTGCCCACAGTTTTGGCCTATAACAGTGGACACGAGCAGACCTGATCACACCTAGCTGACTCTTGTCAAACTTTAAAAGCAACCCACAATATACTTTTAACAAAATACTTCATGAATTCAGACAACCTGGGACTAGTAAAAAATAACAAGATGCTAAATATCACAATAATGGTCAGAGAAGACAATAACAAATTTACATATGTCCCCCTAAAATTGAATTAACTCTGTTTAATCTGGTTGGTTTACATAGTTACAAAAGACGATATGAAACATTTTTACTACAATGCTGACAAACTCCTGACTTTTGTTATTTTGTTTTCTACCGAGGTAACAACCACTGATTTCCCAGTTAGGTTACATCTTTTAATATCAAAAGTTGTTGGAACAGTACCATGACCCAGATATTCCAGTTTGTGATGAGGTCCAGCTGTAGCTACTGTTGTTAACAGGGGGTTCCACAATGAATGACTGTTGTTTATCGTGTTTTTCTAACACTATAAAAACTGCATCCAAAGGTTTTGAAACTTTTCTACTACAAAATGTTCATGTGTGGGCGACATTGTGGTTTTACATATGTTGAGTCAGGTTGTGTAGGAGTTTGTCTGAAGTGATAAGTTTGAAAAAAATACACTCTATTCATGTAACAGGCCTGTAACAAAATTAAAATTTATGATTCTTCAAATATTTTCGTACCACTTGACTTAAATTAATTCAAAATGTTCATACAGCTAACCACTTGTAAATTTTTAGCATCTATCTTGGCACTACTTTTCAAATGAACGTCGATAATGGAGGTTCCCGTAGTTAAAGTGGAAATCGTCAAACTGCCACATCTATACAAGAAGTTGATAAACAGGGGCAATTTTGAAAGAATAATTTTTATCTTGTCCTCAACGTACAGCTTGGTCAAGATTTTGATCCTCCATAGCATCTTGTCATTGTGCTGTAACACAGCCTCCTCATGACACCAAACAATTACAAAAGAATATGAATACACAGAGTACCCTGACGCATGTCGGTGCACATCTGACCCAAGAGAGTTACACGAGAACAAAAGGCTAGGTAATGTTATCAGATAACTAGCTTATGATATATCGAATATTGAAGCAAGATTTTTGATATATTTTGACACTGAATATCTATAATAATAAACATGCCTCCATTTCTTGTGACCAATTTATAACAAAAATGTATTGTAAAATATTGCAAAAACCATATTTCAAAATATTTTTCTTTTGATAAAATGACAAAATCCTTAATATTTATATAAGAAGCATGAAAATGATGTTAAGCTTTCTTCTCTATTGCAGAGAGGACCAAGTTTCAAGGAAGAAGTATATGTTCAAGAAGACAATCGGACATAAAAAGTTGGGATATTAAAATCATAAATACAAGAAAATTCTGTTGATGGTTGGAGTTATCTATTTGTTAAGTGTTTTTTACCTATGTGGATTTGTACCATTAAGTACCGCAGGAGTTACTCGGGTACCAGAGTTAGGCAAATGGATTTGTTACACTGATCCTGAGTTAGGCGATTGGATTATGTAGTACAATGAGATATGCTGCTGGTCCCAAGTTAAGCAAATGCAGAGAGAAGTTGTGCAAAAAGGAGATATTTATTTCCAAATCTACAGGACAAGATGGATACAGTGTGGTCATTACGAGGCGGACAATAGTATAATTATTTTATGTTTTTTCCTTTCAACATTCAATCTTTTCTTCATACAAACAGTAAGGTATCAGATATACATTATGCTTCTTGAAACAATTAACTCATTCATCCCTGAAGACACATTTGAACCCTTCCAATTCAAAGGGTTGAAAAGTTCATTATGAAGTTTCAGGGGTGAATGAGTTAAGTACTATAGACAGAGTAATTTGATTTTAAGAAACAGAATAAAAAGTCTTATCAACAAAACACTTATTGATGATAATAAAACTGTAACATGTCGGTTTTTTTCCAAAACATATCTTATTCTTCAATCTTGAAGACAACACCCATCTCCTACAAAATTCTTTAAATTTAAGCTACCAGTATATCATTCGTTGATCGGGAACTTTGAGCCTGAAAAACATTGGTTAGGTTATCTTCAGAGTAAGAATATGATATCAGTCTATGTTATCTGTACCTAGATTACGTAACTGCTGCCACAGGGTGGGGTGCTGTGACAGGGATGGGTCCCTGTAGAGTATTACAGAATCCTTACATGAGGTAGGAACGACATCATCTGATCCAGCTGCTGAGGACAGAATCCCTGTATCATGACTAAGATGGCATGATACAATTCTAATGTCAATCCCAGTTAGAAGATAGGGAATGTATGTACAGCATAGCCAAATCGACATCGATTTGTGTGGACAACTCGTACACCTTTATTTACATACGCTTCACTGGTCATTTGTCTGATGAAGGTGACAGTACATTAACATACCGTACTAGTCATCCAGACGTCACATATAAATAATTATTGGTTGTGCTACATGAATCTTTTTACAATGTATTTTTACTGAAATGGATACATATCTATAACAGGGTAATTCTATCCTATAGACAGACCATTATTTTATTTGGTCTTCAATTATATATAAGTATCTGCTGCTCAGCTGTAAACAGTAGGAGGCTTCAGGTAGTGCCACTGAAAGATCAGTGACACCAGTACAAGTATTTACCAAAACTGCTTTTTTAATTCATTAAGTCATTTTTCTTCTATAAAATCAGAATAGAAACGATTTAAAATAAACATATTAATGGAAGTGCACTACAAATTTACTTTGCATCATACTGTACATGGCATATTCCCTATCAAAAGTTAGAACAACAAGGCCTACATAAGACCTACATATATCCTGGTTTACAAACTGTCTATGAATGTGTTTACATCCTTTTTGCCAAGTGTCATCTACATTTTACTGCTTTACTTATATTAGCCCTTCAGAGTCCACATGAAAAGTGTTAAAATGAGTTTACCACAAAAATAAGATTATCACTAAAATGAGATCACAGATAAAATACAGATGTTTGTAGTAATTTACTATTTTCCTTTATGGTTTTACGTTTAATGAAGAGAAAAGCTAATTAACTTTTATCAAATTGAGGATCATGTTTGAAATAGGACTGAACTAACAGTGGTATATAGACGTTTCATTCATAGATAACTTTTCAGAAACCTATCTTTTATAATAGATAACTTTTCAGAAACCTATCTTTTATAAATGACATATTTTTTATCAGAAAATGTAACCTTCACTATTATCATCCATCAAATAAGACGATGAGCTAAACATGATACAATGTTACTTAACACTGATAACTTAACCCCCTGTCCTACCTAATCACAAAGTTTCATATCATACTATTGCCAAGTAGATGTCTCCCTGGTGGCCAGCTTTTCCCAATAAAGCTGTAAATGAAATATGCATACTGTGTACCGGAAACTTTTCACTGCAGTTTCATTTTCGCCCTTTTCACCCTCCGTAATGAGAGTGAATTTATCATGACAGTGAATATAAGTAAACAGCAAAATAAAACTAGAAAATGTCTGTATAACATAAATGCCCCTACTCATGGACGGGACGGGACGGGACAACACTATATGCCCCCCCATTTTATAGCGGGGGCATAAGAAGTTATTAAAATGAGAAGGGTGAATTAACACTGGGCGAAAATTTATTTCAAGGGAAATTGGTTTACCGTACAGTAACTCAGAGCCAAGCTGAAAGGAGCCTAGATAGAAACTACAAAAGATCCCTCCAGTACTTTCTGAGAAATAACGATAACAAACTTTAACTGTCAAATTCAAAGATGGTCTTGTGGCAGCCATCTTGTTATTCTGATCAGTCTAAACAATGAAACGTTGCACAATGAAGGAACAAGGCTACCTCTATGTGAAATTTGCAGAAAGATCTGTTCAGTACTTCCTGAGAGTTAGATGTAACTAACTTTAACTGTCAAAATATCCAAGATGGCTGTCTGGTTACCATCCTGTTTTTCAGATTAATCAGAAAATAGCACATGTACAACTGAGGACCAGGGGTAATCTATATGTACAACTGAGGACCAGGGGTAATCTATATGTACAACTGAGGACCAGGGGTAATCTATATGTACAACTGAGGACCAGGGGTAATCTATATGTACAACTGAGGACC
>JAUMHH010165855.1:614-16892 GCA_032359455.1 Chlamys rubida | reverse complement strand
TATACTGACAACGGGCGAACCAGTCGTCCCACTCCTAATTTGCTGAGCGTTAAGCAGGAGTAGAAACTACCATTTTTTAACGACTTTGGTATGTCTCGGCCAGGGGACAGAACCCAAAGCCTTCCTCACAGGGGCAAACGCTCAACTAATGGCCAAAAGTGAGGCATTGTCAGGGTGCCTTAGGCCAAGGGGAATTAATGCTGTATAAATTCCCCGTAGAGGAAATATAGGCAAATGTGTATTTAACCTTGAGTATTAGTGAAGGAATTTTCATCTTAACTGGCTTGAACAGCCTTGGGCCAAGGAGATTCAACTTTGTTAAATTGAGGGATGTGGCCCCTCTTGGGGAAGAGAAGTGAGCCAAATAGATGAAATATTAAGTAAATATTCAAAATTCTATTTCTTGAGTATTGATAAGGAATTTTAAATCAAATTGGATACATCAAAGGTTTAAAAGGTGTACAAATTGGTTGTAAAATATATCAGATTTTATTATAAAGATCAATTGAGTGTAAATAATCACATATTGATTGTACAGAAACTTTATCAAATAAACTTTCATAGACTATACATGATAGAATCTGTCACGTATTTGTTGGAAATCAGCGCATTGAATCATAAAATGTTTGACTGCAAATGGCTGATCAGTTTCCTTCGTAGGTGTGAGGTCCAATAGGGGGAATATAGGAAAATCTTTAACATCATACTCTTCGAATAGGTTTGAAGAATTCTTTGGGAGATTTGAATAACATTGTGTAAAGAAAATGTGGCAATGCCCTGTAAGGGTAGAGGTGTAGGGTCCTATTGGGGAAACGTAGGAAAATACATAAAATCCTTTTCCTTGAGTACGGGTCAAGGGATTTAAACCTCAATTTGTCTAGTGTTTCCTTATGCCAAGGAGACACATCATTGTATAAGGGGAGGGTGTGGTTATCCTAATTGGGGAATATAGGTATATCTTATTTGACATGGATGACCTGAAAAAGTAATTATAATGAGGCAATTAATTATTATATTTAAAAAAATCATTTTATACAGATGGTTCGAAAGATGATCATAAAGTTGCCACAGCCGTAGTTGCAACAGAGGTAATTAATAAAATATCCTAAATAAAAATGGTGATATTATAAAACCTGATTTTGTTAATCCATGTTTATTGTCAGATCGGTTATGCTAAAGTGATAACATATTTGAGATTAATTGGACATATATTCATTTATAAATGCAGTAGTATTATAAATTCTCTATCATATATGATTAATAAACCTACGATCATTCAAAGTAGTATCTACACAAAAACTTTATGAATTACGTTCTTCTTGAAATCCATTTGTCTGTTTCGTTTACCAAAACTATAGCTATAGAGCTGTTATGGCCCCTGGGCCTCTTGTTTTGTATTGTGACAATATCAAGCAAGTTAATTGATAAAGGTAAATATTGCGTTACCTACATCTCCTAGTCCTGCAGACTTATAATCTAAAAGAATAACAGGCTTATTTAGTTGATCACCCATGATTGCCCACAATCAAGGTAAGCAACTTGCTTTGTGTAAATTCTATAAACCCCATTGAGGTATTTTTCAAAGTTATTTTGCGAATGCCCTATAGAACAGATAAAGAATCAGAAGAGATTATTGACTTCGGTACACTATGCGATTTAATGTGTTCAAGGGCAAGATATATAGCATGGGCTTCTGCAGAAAATATTGATGCTTCATTCAATAGCGGCATCTGTTGCAACTATGACTGCGGCGACTTTATTATCATCTTTCGAACCATTTGTATAAAATAATCAATTTCGAAAAGGATGAACGAGAAAGGATTCAAAGTCAGATAATACTGTTTGATGGAGAGAAAAGTCAACCTCGGGCGAAGTCAAAAGCCATTGTTTCAAATGATTGTATAGCGTCAACATTAACTTTGGCATTTTCCAAGAGCGATGAAATGCAAATACCAAAGGTTGGAATACAGTTTGGTTTATTTTCAAATTAAGTTTCATAATTTGGATTGAATACGCCGTGAATAGGATGGATTTGAAGGATTGTATTTCAATAGAATGGTATACTGCAATGACAGTTTCTCTCGACGATTTTATAACGATGATAGTTGCTGCCACGCAGAGACCAGCAACAGGCGTGATTTTGAATGCACCGAGTGCAAGTCTGAGAAAGTTTGAAATTAAATTCGATAAATTACCGCTTATACCTGCTTCATGCAGATCGTTCATGATTCCGTGTTTCCACGTTGTGTCTTTTCGAGATCAAAGAAGACTGCAACTAAATGCTCCTTCTTTAAAAAGGCCTCGCGCAAGAAGGATTCAAGTCTAACCAAATGGTCGTTTGTACCTCTTCTAGATCTAAAGCCACCCTGATATTATGTTTTTTGATGCTAAAAACCTTATCAGCCTAGCATTGATCGTTCGTTCGAGACTTTTACAAACACAGCTTATGAGTGATATTGGGGGGTAGTTAAATGGATCAGTGCTGTCTTTTAATGGTTTAGGAATATAAATTATTGTCGTTTTTCCTCCATAAACTGGAGACTAAGGGTTTTATATATGTCATTCAAAATGTTTAGAAGTGTTTTGAGTGAGGATTCAGATAGATGTGTAAAGAATTAATAGTGTACATCATCGCTGCAAAATCATTTTGAGATGTCCCGAGGTTTTTATTCCCCCACCGGTTCTCGGGGGGTACTATAGGTTTGCACTCCGTCCATCTTGCCGTCCTCCCGTCAAAGAAGTTTGTCCGGGACATATTTTCTATACTATTGTTGCTGGAGTAACAAGATTTTATATACAAGGACATCTTGAGATGACGGAGTGCAGAGAGCATAAATAAGGTCACTATGACCTCACTGTGACCTATGCTTTAGCCTTTGACCTTACCTTTTAAAAAAGTTTGTCCGGGGCATATCTTCTATACTTTTTCACCGGCTGTAACCAGATTTGGTGGAAATATCATTGATTTAAAACAATTTCATTGACTCTGCTTTTCATTTTTATGTCCCAAACTAAGCTATCAGAATATAATTATGTGCTCTTGATACTTTATAAAACCATATTGCAAATTTCAACTATTGGCAACAGAACAATTTTACCATTTCAAATATGCCTTTAATAATGTATTATGTATCAGGATACTAGATACATCCTGACATAAGTGAACTATATAGAAATCATTACTGGTGGGGGACAATGGATTGCGTTGCAGTAATTTGCCTTGTTTATCCTTGTTTGCCATATCCCACACTTTTTTGATGGATGTGTCCGAGTTCAGTTTCGACACGTACGATTTCCAGGATGCTTTTTTATTTGATCATATTACTCGCCGCGCTTTTGCTCTAAGCATTTTATAGTTATTCAAATGGTTGTGTGTAGGGTTGATTTTTAATTGTCACAGCAGTTTTTCTATTTCTAATAGCTTTGTAAGAGTTTGTTACTACACGATTTTCAATTTTGTTTCCATATGGATTTTGGTATGCATTGGTACGCAAGTTTTGCGGTGAATGAGTTGATTGAATCCTCCGAGTCCTTGAAATTAAAAAAAAATTGAATTTCAGCGCTGAGATTTTCAAATTTATAACAGGTGGCTTTATGTTACTTCCAGTTTGGTACATGGTCCCTAATGGAAGGACCATCATTCCTTAATAAGATAGGAAAGTGGTCGCTTCGTCAAAGAACGTCATGTACTGTCAAGTCATAATCGAGTAACAATTGTAACGTAGTTGACCCTCATATTTTCTCATGTTTCATGTTATACATATTTATGTACCACTATGGCACCTAGCTTAATTCAATGAAATAATAGCAAATCATTCTTGTATATATTTTGTATGATTACATTTATTATTGATAGTGTGAGTCGTCGACAATGGCAGAGAGAGAGAGACTTTGAGTTAAATATGTTATGTCAGATTTACGAGCGTTTAGGTATTATACCACGAGGAATGTTGAGTAGTAATGGTAAAGTGTTATTTTAGAACAAAGTAAGTGCGCTGTGTCGCTTGGAGGATATATATAGTTGTATTGTTGATATATTAATTGAATCGTTCATATAAACATTGATAGTTGTGTGCATTATAGCTGTAGTTACCGTCTTATCGACGATACTTGGTGCGTGTTCTGTACTCATTCGGCTAACCTCGGCCGATTCCGGTACCCTTCATCTAACCTCGGCTGTATGACGGTAAGCGATATGCAGCTACGCCAGCACATTGTGATGCGGCTACCGGTTTACTTAACAGGAAAACTTGCCGTTTCACAAAGAAGTTCGCAAAATGGCGTCGTTCGAAGAGTGTATTGAGTTTTCATTGCAGTGTTGTCCCTTGTTTCAAGAAAATTGGATAAACTTGAAAGAAAAGCAGCTTCAGACGTTGAAGGCTTTGTATGATGGTCAAGACTGTGTATCTATTTTGCCAACAGGCTATGGAAAAAGTGTGATTTTTCATTTATTACCGTGGTTTGCTCAGCGTAAACATGCGAGGGAGAAACCGATGATTGTCATAGTGGTTTCCCCATTAAATTCTATCATGGAAGACCAAGTGACGAGTCTTAGAAAGAGCGGAATAAGTGCTTGTTGTCTAAACATTACAGGTAACGAGTTCCACTATACATCTATAATGATAAAAATCGACCTTTATCTGTGGAATATAGTAACACCCCACCCCCCTGTATTGATGTTTTACAGCAATTTATATTATTAAACTTAAATATGTTAAGAGCCAAATACATAAGCTCACATGTACATAATAAAGTTGCTATATTTACATATATATATAAATGCACCTGTACCATTGTCCGTTTACTCTACTCATACATGTGAAATAGATAGATGTATACATTTTTTTTGATGAAGTAGAAATTCCTTGTTGTATTAATTTGAAGGTACACACGGTTTTACATTTAATGAGGAAAATGTTGATGTGGAAAGAGATGACGAAGTTGATCAACCTCGTACAGTTGCCATAGAATGTGATGTACCATTTGAGGAATTGAAGAATGGAGAGTTTAACTTGATATATTCTCACCCTGAAGCCTTAATGAAAACCAAATTTTCCAGACTTCTACGATCCAAATTGTATCAAGATCTTGTCTGCGCAATAGTTATTGATGAAGTCCATATGGTTTCAGAGTGGTAAGTTTTATGAAGTACACATATGTATATAACTAAGTCTTTGTACTTATTTTTTACAACAATGATACATGTACATTATATAAAGAAATGAGAACAATATTTATATATACCCTTATATATATATTCTAACATTAACACACACACTATACATATATATATTTCATTATACAATTCACTTGTGAGGTAGGCTTTAAAATTATGGAAGGTTATAATTATAGGCAAGTTTTTGCTATGTACGAGGGTTCGATTCCCTCCCTAGGCAGTATTGAATTTAAAGCTGGTGCAAAGTGGGCAGATTGCCTAGTGGCCCCACATAGCTCGAGGAGTACACCATTTTTAAAATACCTATTGAAATCATTCAAATGTATTTGGAGGATCCAAGGTGGTAGGTAGTGCAATATTGGTCACTATTAGTATATACTTTCATAATTATATAATTTTACACAATTTCATTTTGCAGGGGAGACGAATTCCGTCCTGCATTTAAGAGATTAGGTGAACTGGTCTGTGTGTTTGACAAGGCTTTCCATTTAATGCTAACTGCAACAGCAACTCCCAAATCTATTGAAACTCTCACAAAACAAATGAATTTGAAGACTCCAGTAGTGATATCTGAAAATGTGGATCGACCAAACATTTTCCTTGAGATCAGAAACAGATTGCCAAATATTAAAAAGTTTGAAAAATATGATGACTTGATTGAGCCAGTTGCATCAGAACTGAAGGAAAAGAAGCATTCCTTCCCAGTCACCATAATGTATGTCGAAAACTTGGAAGCCATGGGATACTTTTTTCAATACACCTCTCACGAACTTCAGGACGATGCGTATGATGGGGAAAAAATTCCACAACAAAGAATATTTGCCCAATATCACAAGGACTATCCAGAGTCAATGAAACATGTTATCATGCAAGAACTCACAAAACAGGATCCAAAGATACGATTAGTTCTGGCGACCGTCGCCCTCGGAATGGGAGTGAATGCACCAAGCGTTGTGCGTGTTATTCATTGTAGACCACCAACTACCTTAGAAAAATACCTACAGGAAATTGGACGGGCAGGACGTCTTGGACAACCATCTGCAGCAATTATGTACTTTAACAACAATGACATAGCGAAAAACAGGAAAGGAATGACAGAAGAAATGATAAAGTACTGCACTCTCAAAAGTTGTTTCAGACTCATGTTGGTAAATCACTTTGGATTTGATAGTGTTGTTTTCTCAGGCCAAAAAGGAGATTGCTGCTCAAACTGTAAGGAACTTGTTTAGTATGTGTACATGATGATTTAGTTGTACAGTAGCAGAATTTGTTATCTCGATTTGACATTCTAATACACAGGTGGTAGTTTTATTTAGATCAAGTAGTTTTGAACTATGGAAAATTGGAAATGTACACATCTTAATGAGGGTTCCTCCTTTTATTATTGTGCCAGCTGGCATTTATTGTGAGATTTGTGACATTACCAGTTTTCTAGGTTTATTCTGAAAGATACATGAATATGCCCCTATAGCTATGGTCAAATTTTGGGATTACTTTTGATCAGCGAGTGTTTGTCCACAACTTTGATTTAGACCATAACTTTCAAACTACTTGATCTAATTAAAAGTATACCGAAGATCAAAGCTGTAGATACCTTAATACCGTGAGTTAAACATCATTTTCTGAATCAGATTCATCTCCACTTTCTGCTGGAATAGCAATTCCTCTCTTCAGTCTTGAAACTTTCCTCATGACACTTTCCTTAAAAGTTACTCTGTCTACATCAAATGGTGACTTTTTAAATTGATGAAAGTTTTCAAGCTTTCGTCCTTGTGTAGGAGTCCAAATTTTCAAACGGACAAGTTCTTTCAGAACACACCTAACATCTCCTTCCAATGAACGCTTTCTGTGATGTGTATGCTTGTCATGAATATTTGTCATTCTATCAAAATTGTTAACAACATCCTGAATGACAGGTGCTGCTTTTGTTATTGTGACTATAGCTTTTTCAGTTTTGTTGGAACCCAGCCCTCGAATCAGTTCCTTCAATACCAACACTTCATTCTCTTTCTGTAAATCTGTAGCCTTGTTGTCACCTTTGTGTCCAGTCATGTTTACATAGGATCCATACTTAACTTTCATAGCCATTTTCTCAGAGAGAAGGATTTCTGTTTTCAGGATGTAGTCAATGCATTCTTCAAGGTACTTTGACAAAATGGAATGACTGAAGAACACTGGAATGCAAAATTTCAATGTCATGTTTGTTCTCTCTGAATCCCCCTCCTTAATGGCATCTTTGAAGGTTAAAATCAAAAAGTACCACTGAAGGAACTGCATAACATAATTGTGTAAATCATCAGATTCTCCTGCTTCAGCTTTTGAAATCCTGACTGGGATTTTATGATTTGACACACAGATATCAACTGTCACTCCATGTTTAGCCTGGTCCGGTGTAACGTTAAATATAACGTTGTTGTTGTTTACGTTCAAAACAAACTTGAGCATTCTTCCATCAACTATGCTATTGACTGCAAGGTGAGTGTCCAAGATATCCACATTCAGTAAAACTTCAGGTTCCTGCAAATGAAATTGTACGTTGTTATAGAAAAAATAGAATGGTTGGGTTAATGTTGGAAGACACCATTTATCGTCTTGCATGTAACACCAATACAGTTCTAATTAAAAAGAGCACTGTATTGATAGTTATATGTAGTTTAAATTTGTGAAACACATTTTTAGAAAATGTTATTACATTAGTTAATTGTTTTTTTACCTCCGTTTGATAAATTGTATGACACATGTAAACATATTTGTTTATTGTTGTTTACCTCCTTTTGGAAAAGTGCACACAAGCTCCTATATAACCTCATCCATGATGCTGTGAAAGACATCCTTCTTGTACTTATTTTGCATAAATTTGATGTTGGTCTTCAGGAGAAGGTGTTTTGGTTCTGCATCAAGCGAGTCCATACCAAATTTGTCCATAACAAATGAAGAAGTAAGCATTTCCCACTGTTAGGGCAACATCTTCATGGGCCTAACAGTAATGAAGACAATGACATGTATAAGTGTCATAGTCAAAAACAATTTAAGGTGTTTCTTCTTTGTTGTTTCAAAGACAAATGTTATAGTTCTATTAATATGTGTTCATTTTTAATTCATAGTGAGCACGGTTTGGTACCCTTACTTGTATCAATTTTTATGTCTCCTACTAATTAACAAGATGTGTTTGTTAAATATGAATGCTGCCAGTGACATATCAAATCAAATAGCTGGGCATCCAGCAATCTGTAAATATTACATTTTGAAAAGAAAAGTAAACTAGTGGTCTGGAACTAGCCTGGATAGGGTTTGGGGTGTTCAGGTCAAAATATCTCAGTTAATTATAATACATGTATCTGCTGCTGGGATGTACATGTACGTATTATGTAGCTGCCACCGGCTGCTATAAAACCATATTTAACATATCATTTTGATCCCAATAAACCCATCCACCTCGCTCCTCCATTAGGTGGTAACTACATAAAAGGGCTTTATTATTTAAGTGTCAAGTATTAGGTCTTTATTTATTCAACTTAAGAAGTTAAGGTCAAGGTTTAGAAGTTTCAGTTTGTGATATTGATAGACAAACAAACAGAAAAAGACAGACAATCTAAAATCTATATACACCAATCTTTCAATCCAGGGGCATAACAATGATTGTAGTATTATACATGTACCTCAAACCGGCCTTTGACTTTTCCATTTACGTTGCTCCGTTCAATGGCTCAATTCGGCACACCTCGGCAGAAATTTGGTCAAAATCCGCTCAGTCGTTTATGACTGGTAGCGATCTATAGGAAAAGTTGACGGACGGACAGACGACGCGCCATCACATAAGCTCACCGGTCCTTCGGACCAGGTGAGCTAAAAATGTATTTGCACACTCGCGTATAATATCTTGTGGTACAGACCGACAGCTTTTAGATAGTTCAAAAATTTGTATATCAAAACACTGGCAACTAAAAAACTCAGTATGTTCAGACTTCTTTGAAGAAATACAATTTATAATACTCGAGTACCGGTACTTGAGTTTTGATTATGTCCAGCAAATGTTCTATTATATACAAGCTTTCCAGGCACACATCATAAGTTTTCTAAATATTTTAATATATACATTGTATGAGGAACACAAAATTGCATTAATTCTGTTTTATAAGTTTATTCCACATTACCTCCAGTAGATCTTGTAATGTATGGAATAATTCAACAATGATTGGTTCCAAATGCTCCAATCGATCTACTGCTGTCAATGCTCCATCCTGAACAGCCTTGGCTCCTTGCAGCCTCACTCGGGTCAGTTGGTCTCCTCCAACTGGTACCTTTAGCTTGTCAAGGTCACATGCTAAAAATGTCATTAACTCTGAACAATTAGGCTATGCGGGGCCACTAGGCAGTCTGCCCACTTTGCACCAGCTGTAATATTTCATAATGCCTAGGGAGGGAATTGAACCCTCGTACATAGCCCAATTGGTCTTTCTTAACTCATTCACCCCTGAAGACACATTTGAACTCTTCCAGTTCAAAGCTGGCTGGAATAGTTCATTATGAAATTTCAGGGGTGAATGAGTTAAAAAATTAAAGAAAAATAATAGACATTACTAAAATTTTGTATAATCATTAATATTAACATTATCATTAATTTAAATTTCCAAAATATTTCAACTTTAAGACAATAATTATAAGAACACAGTGAGTGAGGACTCGTATACCAGTAGATACCTCTGTCTGCTCCCCATCCACACAAACAGAAGTGGTAAAGTGTGACATTTGACCTTTCAACATTGAGTGATGAGCACCAAAATCTAATCAGCTGTATACCTTAATGTTACCTTACCATGCATATTGTATAAATATAAACATATACACTAAGCTGTTGAGGGGTTCATGAGATATCTCATACACAAGCCTTTGACTTGAAAAGTAGTCAGGTGTGACATTTGACCCTTTAACCTCAACTGACAACCATGTTATTACCTCTTCCACTCTTGGTGTACCACTGCAAGATCTGTGCCTCATATGACTTCATGATTTGGATGCAGTCCGAGTAACAGGCTTCATTCTTCAACATTACTGGAAGCCAACAGATTTCTGATTTCTGAGACATGACATCATCCAAAGTATGTGGTATATGCTGTGGAAGAATTGACTTCATCCAATCAAATTTAGCTATGTATGTTGTCATGATTCTTCCAAGTAAAACTTTTAACGAGTCCTTATACATCTGATCTTCATCACTGGAAGGTACAAAATTCTTCCAAGTCACTTCATCAATCTTCTGCAGACAGGAAGTGTCATCCAAATGGTCTGTTTTAATTCTGTCAAAGATGAAATCTGATGCAAAAAAATGGTAATCTTTATTTTTGTTGTCCATCCGAATGTCATTTGTGGTAACATAGATATCCAAATTATCACCATTGATTTTGCCATCTTTTCCCTGGCTCACTTTCTCTATGATGCAAAAGTCAGAGTAGTCTGAAAAGTCTTTCAATAAGTTCCGTTTTGTTTCGTGGGATAAAGTAACATGGACCTGGTTCAGTCGTTCCAATAGCTAAAATGTGTTAAAATGCATAGTTATGCATTGGTCAAACAATGAAATTTGAATTTTACATCAATTTTAATCAAGTAATTAATACCATTTGATAAAATCATGTGACTTTATCCTGATAATGGAAATTTTAAACTGAAACTGTGTTGAAAATTCACATTTATTACAGTGATTTTGCCAGCCATTAAATTGGTTAGGACAAATTCATGGTTTTACAAAATTTTGTTAGGACATTTGGTAAGGATATGAAGGATTTTTTCAAAATTCTTTAGGACATTTTGCTCAACAGGTAGGCAAAAGGCCTAAAAATTGGCCCCATCAAAATCACTGTTTAATAAGGTGTATTACCTACATATAATTCTAAATGAGATTTATCATTAAACACAATGAAATATAAAAAATGTTGATACACTCTTTTCTCATTAAACATACAGCAACTTGCTGCAAGATACATATATAATACTTGTTCAAATAAAATATGATCAACATTGATAAACAAACACAGAAATTCACATTAAAAAATAATTTGCAATGTGTATCACTGAAAGCCCTTTCAGCAAAATTTAACATAAACATGAAAAACCAAAATATCCTTTTATTTGTTTACAGTTGAATTGGATGTTTTTCTCTGACATGCAAATCCATCCCACAGAATTAAGTTTACATGCTTCCCTCTTACTATATAGTAATATGCAAGAAAATTGTAGAATTATTTTACTTTTAAATTTTCTTACCAATAATTTTTTCACAAAATACAGCAGTCCTTAACAAAAACGACACCTAGAAATTAATAAAACAAATGTAAACATTATGAAACACATCACATGTACATGTACATGTAGTTAATGCAATAACATTGGTTGATTTAGATAATTGTGACAAAACCAAAGTTAGATGATCCAACATGAAAACTTTAAATTTCGTTTCTTGATATTAATACTGACCAATTTCAATGTTGCTTGCCTTTACATGTACATGTACTGTAGTTGAAAAACTTCAAAACCTGGGGTAGAAATAAGGAATAGTGTTAGCTGGCCTGGCCCTACAATAGGCCCAAGGGCCTTAGCGGTCACCTGAGTTATATCATAGGTACTGGTAGATTTATTTTATTGTTTAGATGTGATGTGGAAATCAGCATGTAAACTAAATGAAATACAATACTTGTCAGGTGTCATCAAAGGATAAGAATTTGAAAAATATTGACAACACTATAAGAGAACTGTTCCCGAGGGAAAGGGTCATAATAGATTTAGTACATCACATGACGTCATTTGACAATAAAAAGTAACATTTAATAATTAACAACAAATGTCAATAAGATAATTTTTTGAGTAGATCTCTCCTTTTTTGTTGCGTATTCAATTCACTGGATTGAATCACCGCTAGGTCACATACAGTTCCCCTTTCCAGTAGGAAGTATTTAAGTACTGCGACGTCAAATGGTGTCATCTGCTTCGTCTCTATGAGACGTTTTGACTGTTACCGCCGCCATCTTGGGTCAGAGGTCAAGTGGTTAAACTTTTGTAAACAAACTGCGGTGGCGCTGCTGATGACAGCGGCCCGATGACACTGACAGCGATGGAAGATGGTGTTGGAAAAAACACACGCAAGAAAATGCTATTTTTGATAAGTTGTAAACCTATTACAGACTTCCTAGTAATTATGTAGGATACTTTGTTATCGTTTAATATAAACTGCGAGGCACAAAAGGATTTATTGTGATGTGTTAATGAGGCATTCGCCGTAAATTTCGAGTCCCGTTGCACTCTGTCTTTCGCGCCGTTTGTTCGATTTGTACAGACTCTGCCACTTCATAGAATACCAGTCCAAATTGCTTATGTATATACCTCCACAGGCCCAACAAATGATCATGAACTACTGATATATATTGGACTACTGTACATGTGCAGTGTTGATGGATGACCAACTTTGAATGTTTTGCTGGAGACAGTTGATTTTTGTAAAAATATTTATCATAACTTAACGTCATGTACAATGTCAACAACATATATATTAATTAGCTATGTACAGCTTTTATTATGACGTCCCTAACTAATGAGGGAACACGTTGTTTTCGTGGTGGGAGAAACACAGTGCCATCAGAGGGATAACAACCAACTAATGTGCTGTTGGACTTGTGTGTATAAATTAAGTAGCACAGCTTGAAAAATGACTATATATATCACTACTGTATTTATCATCAGGTACATTGTTAGTAATAAAAAGTATATTCCCTTTGGAAAATGGAGGAAACCAACATAAATAATTGGCCGCGAGTTCTACCCTGATAATGATATCCTACAGATATTCACACAGATATTTCTACCTGCTGTTGATGGTGCTACTATTTACCTGATAAACAACAGTATTAAGAAACAAAAAGTATGGCAGGAAACGACACTGATGCCAGTCTTGACGGCTTTACATTGTGGAATACGGACAGTTTAAGGACATTTTTATCAAAAAGAGGTTTACCTGTAGAAGGTAACAAGGCTGAACTTACAGCATTGTGTTTCTCAGCAAGGAAATTAAATATGCCTATTGTTCCATCTAAAGAAGAAATATTAAAGTCTAATCATAAAATATATTGTGCTAATCTACAAACATTTGATATCCGTGACCCCCTTGCAGTAAATAATGGATGGATGGATGAAAAAAGCGGAATGTCGTCATGGCCACCTATTTATATCGGTGATATCACATCTTTTCTAATGAAAAGCTTACCTGTAAGTGAATGTCAACGCCATTTAAATGACTATAAAATAGGGAAAGCTTATGAATATTTCCACTGTGGCTGGCTGAAGGAGGTATTTACAACCAGAGAGAAAAATCTGTGGCTGCTACGATCCAAGTGCTCTCCTTCCTTTAGTCCAAAAGATGACCCATATAATGTGTGGGTGTGTGCGGACCCCTCCGGGGAGATTTTGACAGCCTACTGCTCCTGTACAGCTGGGTAAATACTAAATTAAAAGCATTTATCTCTTCCCTGCCCCCCCTTTCTCTGTATTTTGCTAGTTGTGTCTACATAAATCTTAAAGAGTCAAATCTCACATCTTTTAAGGATTGATTTCTGGATTGGAAGAAATATGTAAATGATATTGTTATTCCTGACTAATTTATATTGATAAAGCTCATTAAGGACATAGTACATGTACTTCTGTTTGTGAATTTGTCAGCAATAATAAAGCACAAGCACAATTTTTTTTTAAAACAACC
Source organism: Chlamys rubida (assembly GCA_032359455.1). NCBI lineage: Eukaryota > Metazoa > Mollusca > Bivalvia > Pectinida > Pectinidae > Chlamys > Chlamys rubida. The sequence goes on along the minus strand of JAUMHH010165855.1, from coordinate 2,973 downwards.
TTTATTTACATTTACATTAGAGCAGTTATATAATTATGCTGTCTTTACTTATATCACATTCCTGACCTTAGTTCGAGACATCCGTTGGTAATGTCACTATCAGATAGAAGAAGTAACAATATCAACATGTATAATGACAGACAAAAATTTGTTTATATTCTCATAACACCACACATACCCAATTGAATTCTGCATTGGTATAAAAGGATGTAAAGCAATATGGTTAAACATACCCTCAGATGGTGATGATTTAAAAATATCCTAATGAAGGATGATCAAAAAAATAGTTCAAATTGATTTAAACTGTATACTTATTTGTTGCAGCTTTGGTGAAACCTGCAACCATATAGCAGCCATGCTGTTCAGAGTTGAGGCTGCCAATCGACAGGGACTGTCTGCCTGCACATCTTTACCATGTACTTGGAACATCCCTTCAAAAGTGGACTTGACACCAGTTGAATTGTCAAAAGTGACCATTCAAAAATCCAGACATGGCAAGGGTATGTTTAATAAGAAAATAACTAAATGGTAAAACGTATAATGTCTCTATTTACATAGCCTTATATATATTCAATATGGACATACTGTACTGTACATAAAGTACTAAAGGAATACAGGCTGATAGATATAGATATACATTGTATGCACACTGTAATCTATTTTTACAATGGCAGTACTAGTGTGTGTAATAGATAAAGCAGTTCAGTGAATGCTGTAATGTTAATTTTATACACTCCACTTCTTGATATATCTTGATATAGCTCGAAGCTAGAAGGCGACCTTAATCCTATGTACAATTGAACCCTGCCACACTACTCCCCCCTTTTCAAATGTGTTCGCCCTCGACCACCACAACCCAGGTTCTAACTCCCTGTCACCACAGGGAGGGCCACGGACACCATTTGTAAATCGAAAGAGAATAGTGTGCTTCCACCGGGGATCGAACCCTCGATCTCCAGGTTCCTAGTCGGACGCTCTACCACTGACCCAAAGGGAAATTCCCTCTAGTTCGAAGCTAGAAGGCGACCTTAATCCAATGTACAATTGAACCCTGCCACAAATGTAAACACTTAGCAACTATTTATAGAACATCAAACACTGGACTAATTTCACATGGCGGCGGGGGCAGTCATGTCTTACAGATTCTTGTTCTAAATAACTCACCTTTTTATTAAAGAGAATCGGACAGAAGAAATCTAGATGTGTCAAATGTATTGATTCAAGGAAGAGAGCCGGAACGTGAGCTTGAGAAACAATGTCTGTGTTTGAGGAGTGGGTGGTGAGTCGGCAGATATAGATGGTGGTTCTCATCTGGGGTTTGACAGAAAGGGTAGTTGTCAATCGTGTTACACATTTGCCTTGAGGGAATGTGACGCAATTATATTATGATCAAGGATACGTCATCCTTGTAGATCTCATTATCTACAAGCTTCCGTCTGACCAAGACTGGAGGGCCGATATTGCCAATCCTGGGGGTGGTGGACATACATTATAAGTAAAGGTGTCTTTAACCCTTTCAACCCTATGTAACTTTAGTAGACTCTGCCATGCATTGATCTGGATGAGTCCATTATGGTCTACAGTGGTGAAAGGGTTAAACTCCCTCGTGATGTTGTCTGCACTGACCTTGAACAGCGGACAGACAGGGAGACTTGTGGGTAATGACAGACAGGGAGACTTGTGGGTAATGACAGACAGGGAATCATGGGTATAATGACATTCGGGAGACTCGATATCGACAAACATTTAACAATCCCACAAATTACAGGTATTGATTGTCGGGTCAAAGTTCAAGGATATTCATAACAAATTTGGATAGAAATTGATTACGATTTGTGCGGCTATGAAATGGTTAGGACGTCTTGAGGACGGCTGTAACCCGACCGCACCAGTAATATCTCGTAATGAACACTTGATTTGTGAAATAATGCTTTAGTGATATCCTTGAATGAAGATCGGATGACGAAAAGGAATCACACAGAACCATGTTGCAAAATACATGCATGAAAATTTCCTAATTGGAAAATATTCATTTAAGATTCAATCATTGATTTTATCGCTTTTTCAAATCATTTAAAGAGGATTTTGACATCAGAATGCCGAATCTAGCTTCAAGATAGCGTTTTCTGTTTGTGGCCAAACATCTGGTGCGTCCACATGATGTTTTACCTAAACTTCTATATAACTTGAGCTGTTACAGAGGTGTAAAACCTCAGTAACATAATATTTGTCCATCTTTCTTTGTTATGGCTAAAACAGCAAAAGAAGCTGGTGCCTCAATGAATAAATCATATCTAACAAACTAACCAAATAAGTTCTCGAACATTCTCCCGTGGCCAGGCTGAAGGCGCACCAGTGA
>JAUMHH010165844.1:0-16892 GCA_032359455.1 Chlamys rubida | reverse complement strand
TCAATCTTCATGATTTTCTTCAGTGCTACGCCTTTCCCTAGTCCAAATATGCGAGACGTTGTGTCGCAGCCCAGAAGGGCATGGACAAAGAGAATGTCGCCACACACACTACTTCCTTCAGCTGTTTGATATTCAATGTTTGATTCTTCGTGGAGTTTGCCTGGGGCTCAGGTGCAAAAAAGACGTACTTTCCATTCAGATCAGCGTAGAAGATCAGCAAGATGAGAAGGTCTGTGTCATCCCCGACAGGAACTGTGTCTTTAAACTTAGCTGCTTCTACTGCTGTAGTTACAATTAAGAGATCTGCATCTCCTCTTGGATAAGATACAGTGCAACCATGCATTTCGAGCTTGGAAATGAGTAGGTTTATGAAGCGTTGCTTGTTAACTTCATTTGCAAGAAATTCGTCTTTCTTGGATTTGATTACCATGTCCTCTGCAAAGTTGACAGTCAGGCCTTGACAACCTCCTGATTGTCTAAGATGTGTTACGTCCTTGATTGAGGGACCGCCTTGATAGCCATCAAAAACAATTGTAGGCCTTCCATATTTGCTGCTGACATAATTGACATAAAGCTGGCATATGTTGTTGAAAGTGCTCCCATGTGGCCAAGGAAAACGGTGAAGTAGAGCACCACCATCCAAAACATAATGAACATTACCACTGGCTAGTGTCTGCTCTCGTTACAGCTTATGTTCAAACACCTTCCAAAGTGCATTTGCTAGAACTGGTTTGTCGGCCTCTAGGGGGAGACATGAGGATTCAAACATGGCAGGGGGGTGACTGCATAACTCGTAGCTGAAAACTGATGCTAAAGTATCTTCACTTTCTCTGCTGACAATGACTAGTCTCTGGAAAAGAAGCTGTGGGTCCACATGAACAGATTCATCGCCGATCTTTACAGCAGTCCTTGCACCTAATGTCACTGCTTGTCCACTTTCTTTCCAGCCATGGAGTTCAGTATCTTGTTACCGACGTCTTTGGACTGGTCTACATTTACAGTTTTATCTGCAGTCATTCCATTTGCTATACTGTGCAGAGTAGTATCTGGACTGAATGGATTACGTTGACTGAGGTAGTTCAGTATTTCTAGCGTGTCGCTAACATCCCTACTCTGTCTGGCACTTGATGCATCTTTGTGTTGCTCACTTGTAAAGAGGTAAGCAGTAGTAAGATCTTGCATTGCGTCGTTTACTTCTGCACGTATTGGCATTGACAGAAGCCAAACAGTACGTTGGATTTCGGACATGCTACTGCCCCTTGTGAGGCCGCCACTTGTCTTTAAACTTCTCATTAACACCTATGATGAGATCGGTAGACAGTCCCGCCCAGTAGCGATCACTTATCCTAACCACGTGTGCGGAGGGGTTTGTTTTAGGTGTGTGATGTACATGTAGTATATGGGTATTTTATTTGATAAAAAATGTACAGCAGATCACTTTTCAAACTCTATTAGCGCCACAACAGCTCTACAAGTTGAAAAATATGACAAAACCTATGTGTAAATCTTAATATATCGGGGGCCATTTTGGATTTATGAATACTGCGATGCACAATTAAACAAGATATGCCTCTGTATATGATATATAAAACATAGTACATTCATATAAATGTGAAATTTGTGCTTTTAAGTGCCACAACATCTACCTATGATAAGAAATGCAACTCGATCTCGGTGAAAATCCTCGAAATAGCGGCCATATTGGATTTATGCAAATTAGGCACACTTCCACTACTTGAATTTTTTCGGACTTTTCGGTAGCCATTTAGGGGACCTCACTGAAATGCATTGCAGTGAAAAAAATATTATTGCAATTTGTTTGATGTTTACCTAAAAAATGCAATATCTTTCCTAGCCTACTACTGCAAGAACAGTATTGAAGTACAGGACCATTAACACTATATAAAATACATATAACATGACAAACAAAAAAGAGAAGAAACAAAAAAAAACATATAGAGAGGCAAGACAAAAACATATAGAGAGGCAAGACAGAAACATAAAGAGAGGCAAGACAGAAACAGATAGAGAGGCAAGACAGAAACATATAGAGAGGCAAGACAGACACATATAGAGAGGCAAGACAAAAACATATAGAGAGGTGAGACAGACACATATAGAGAGGCAAGACAGAAATATATAGAGAGGTGAGACAGACACATATAGAGAGATGAGACCGACACATATAGAGAGGCAAGACAGAAACATATAGAGAGATGAGACCGACACATATAGAGAGGCAAGACAGAAACATATAGAGAGGAAGTGCATTATCAGTTAGGATATTAGTGTCTTAAGTATTCCTACATTTACATAAACTGAAAGCTTAAGGTGATAAAAAGACATATATATATAGTTGCTAGGTTTTACAAAGAGATGTCAGTTAATCTAAGTCCTTTTCTCCACCGCTGGAGTTTATATTTAAAATCCCAATAAAAAGTAAGAATATTTACTGGATTTTGGCTACAACTAGAGTTATAAATATACTGTTTTATTAAAAGGATAATAACGTTATCTATAAAAGAGTTACATCAATTCCGAGTATTTCAAGAAATGTTAATTTTTCTTTATCAAATGTCAATGGTAGGTATATTAATAATAATAATAATGATTCGAGGTTCTTATATACCGCTTTATCACAACCTATTTCGTAACTGCCATAAACCCTTCTTATTAAGTATTTGATCATTGCATTCAGTTCGCATGGTAATTACGTTTACTTCATATTCAGTGGTATGACTAATAGAATCTTCCCCTACACTGAGGGTTTGACAGAGAAATCTCCAACCCGAGGGGTGATGTTTTTTGGTTGTCTAACCCGAGGCTCTGAAGAGGGTTAGACAACCAAATAAATCAACCCGAGGGTTGGGGATTTCTCTGTCACACCCTCAAGGTAGGGGATGATTGTTTTTCTCCCATCCTATTACTTCAGTCACAACTCCATCGACAGTAGTGTAAACAAAAACACGTGTGGGGTATGAATATCGTCATTCACTTTTGATGACATCACAATTACCGGTGACGCATTTTAATGACGTCACAATTGAACACGTGCTAATTATATATAATCGGCACGAGGCTATCTCCCCCTAGGGGGTGACAAGCTGATCTTTCCCGACTAAAAGGGGAGACACACCTGTGAAAGGTGGGAGAATATTAGTTCAAGCACATGGTCCTTAACAAACCTCATACTTATTTACTGTTCAGTGTTGTAAGATTGAGAACCTTGTATTATGGTTAACCAGAGAACATTAGAACTTTGTTCTCGTTCTCTAGATTAGACAATGTTCAGGAAACGTTCGATTGGAAATTGTATTCAACCAAATGCCATTACATATCCCTAACTGACTTCGTCAGAGTACACGATGTAACAATGTGTCTGATTATATCCTAGTATTCCAGTCCGCACATGTCATGTGTTATTTCCTTTGTGGTTTGCGGGTTACCATCGCTGACATTAGTCTTACGCATGAAGATCGAATACAGATTCGGCTAAATGTCTGTATGTTGCGATTGGCTTCCCACTTTTTCCTGCCTGTTGAGATAGTATTGTTTTACAGAGTATATTGTAAAATTTTCTTGACCCCTTATTGCTTTTGTAAAAAAGGTTTGTGTTAATTGGTAGGTATAAATGGATAGGTTACAGTTTGGTTTAAACGTTCCTGTTGAGAAATGCCTCTCATCATTATGACAATAACCCCAAGATAATGACGAAAGTTTGTTTCTACATAACAAATCAGTTTAAAGGGATTTTTTCCTGTTAAAGTTACATAGGAGCCTGCCCCCTCGTAACTTTCGTTTCAGAAGAGCTACGAGATTTATGTTTTTGTAATAACTTTTTCCAATCCCAGATTCATCAGGAGTTATTACTTTGAATCACTCCACTAATTATTCAGATGATTAATTAACCTAATTACAGCATTGGGGTCGAAAAATGGAATATCAATCGGAAAGTATTTTCTAAAAAATAGTTTGTTTTGCATCATTATACTAGGGAAAGAACATTTTCTTACATATGATACTGAAATGATATATTTATCATTCAGAATGTGAGGATAATCGAACATTTTGTGGAAATTTTAATGTAAAATACAGGATTTTTCATTATTATTATTCTTGTATACCAAAAGTGTTCATAGTATAAAGAAGTAGTGTTCTATTAAAGAAGTATGCAAAAATTTAATTCAAAAAGGTGGTAGAAAGTATTCATTTCGCACAACAAAGTACCCTGTGTACCAAAAAGGGTGAGGGTCCTAGACACCCCCTAGCGTCCACCAGAACGCAACGCACTTGGTTACAGGTAATTGGTAATGACGTTCGTTGCAAGACTAATATAAACCTTTCAGTGCATGTTATATAAATGTAGGTCAAACAAAATCCAAATTCAGATTTTCTCCATCACTTGGCGTGATTAACAAAGTTTTTGTTAACAATTGATTTTGAGATCAAATGTAATATCCTTGTCACTTTTAACGGTATGTTCCTATACATTTTGATATTATTTTTAATACAATTTATCATCGGTGTTTTGTTCTTCCGTTGTTTTAGGGGACTTATCATACTCATTTAATATTCATCTCATATTGAAGAGTAAATTTATTGGTGAAGGTTGCCATCGTATTTTCGAGAAATCTCGTAAATGTTACGGTACAAGATTTGTAAAAAATCCACAATATAAATGGCTTTTGGATATACTGACTAAAAGTGGCATAGATTGATCAAATGAAGATGTTAGTATTTGTCCGAAGGCCTACATAAGGTGTCTGCGCAAAAGAGAATATGAAAAAGAATGTTTGGAAGGTAAAACTACCACTAGTTTTCCTCTCTTAACAATCAATGGCCTGTTTTACGGGTCCTGTTTACATAAAAAAATGTTGTTTTTGTTTTAACAATTTTAATTCGAAGGGATACAAGCCTACACTTCTGCCAACACATGCCATGCATCAGTTAATTTTCACACACAACTTGTGGTTTTCTGCACCATGACGTGTATGATCATTACATCTTATTGGCAATGACCTGAACTCATGTGAACAGGTTAACCTACAAGGAAGAGCGCCTTCGGATTCTCAGTTATTAAGTATGTCGTCTGAAATAAGTGATAACCTTTTAGAAGTGTTGTACATCTCATCAAAGAATCAATCAGTTTTCAATCTCAATTGTTCTCTCCTGGATGACCCTGGCTGCAAAGCTTGGACAGGTTGGTCCAAAGAAAAGTTTCTGAAAATGCATTCGTACTTGATCCCATTTCTTTCTTCTTCAGTGCAAAAAAGTACACAGAATGCTCTTTTACTGTTTTCTGTTAAGATGAAAACTGATATCTCTTGGAATCAGTGTTCCGCTCTCTCTCTGGCATTTCCCAATCTGTCTAGTATTTAAAAAATCTGTCATTCTGTAGTACAAAATTTAAATATATATATAGTTTCAGCGTTCCTTGTTCCTGGCCATTTGAGTAGGGACATATACTTTCACACAATACTGTATTCTCAGAAACATTCTTTGGTGACAGAGTGACTGCCATAATACATATATTTATATTTTAAATAGTGCTGACCATAAGCTTTAGAGAATGTCTTACTGTAGTCAGAAGAAGCGTAATTATCTTACAAATGTCTACTTGTTGAACACAGTACGACCATTCCCTGGAAGCCAAAGTGATGCAAGCATTACAAACAACATCATCGACACACACACATAACTCACACGGTCGGAAAAGACGACAATGTAGTCGTTGATTGTGGTTTTAGAGATATCCTGCCAATTTGTTTTCTATTTTTTTCCTATTGGCAATTTTAACACAGACTATTTTTTTATATGAAGTGGGGTTTTTCTCTAGCTTAATCTACACATCTGCCCAAACGGAGTTTAAATTTCGTTTTGACTCAACATAATACAATGTCCAACAATTTGACAGTTTGTTCCATTCAACAAACGTTTTAGATATTTCTTGCTATTTACTTCATTTTTACGGTATTCTTATCCATATTGATGTTGTGACAATATAATAGGACAATTATCAATACTAATTTCCCCCTTTTTATGTTATTTCTGCCTCTCTGATGTAATTTAGCCTTTTTAATGGTTCAAACTCTTCCAATGGGGTTTCGCCTTTATCATAACCATTGCTGCATATTTGTTAATTATAATTTTTAATTTTTGTTTCAATAATACCTGTTCGTTTTCTTTTCTTATTCTTTTGAATTATTTTGGATGTAAAATTTCTATTTTCAAGATAAGATAATTTGTTGGTTTCTCCATTTCCTTAATGACGAATGTGAAATTGTTGTTCCCATGACTTCCATTCACAAGGTTTTCAAATTACGTTCACTGTTTATTGTTAACTGTATAGATTCATCAGAAAGACTATCAATATTATCTACGTTGCATATCGGGGGAGCATATTGTTTGTTTAACCTCTAAAGTATTTTTTTCATATCTTTAAGATGCTCTTAATCATGTAACATTGCGTTGTTTAACTTCCGTCAACATGTTTTTTTACATTTAACGTTGAAGATCTATTAAGAGGTGCCGAATGATCTTATCTATACCCCATCCCTTTGCAATGTTTATACTGGATAACACATTTTCTGATACAAGGAAAGAATCGTATCGTACTTGTTTTCTAGAGTAGCTTCTTCTCCAATTATATATTCTTTTATAAGAATTATTGTATCTGTAAATATCTACTAAATTTAACCCCCCTTTTACGTCTATCACTTTTTATCTAAAGCTTGTAGTTTATTGGGGTTTTTTGGTTTTTTGTTTGTAGATTTCATCAAAGTTTAGTTTAGAATATGTTAATAGCTATTGTTAAAATCATGTAATATTTTAGTAACTTTATCAAAGTACCAGGAGCCAGCATTTTTAACGGTTTTCTTTTGAAGTATGAAAATACATTTTTTCCTTTATTTTTATCTCCTAAACACTGGCGATTAGCTGAAATTATTGTAATAACCTCCATTAACCAAAACATAACGCCTCTTTCCTAACTGACAGCACAAAAGATGAAATGGAGAAAAGGACAATTACTAGAAACAAAAGATTAGTATTTCAATACAAATTAAGGGATTTTATACAAAACCTCATTCGCTTTCATGTGGTATTTACATGTTGCATCTAATAGTTACATTATGAGTACATTGAATTTATTTACCAGTAAAATGCCTCATGGTGGCAAATTAAAACAAAATCGTCATCTATAAATTAATTTCACTCCGTAAATTGACCCATTATTGACTATGACAATATTTGTATCTAGAAATATATCCCGATATCATCTATGTAAGGAACGTTTGTGCTTTGAGTTGTACCAATCATGATATTGTGTTGTAAATATTTCTTTCTCCTGCAGTATCGGGCACAGATCAAGTTTTAAATGTAAACATGACAATGGACAACACTGGTACCAGTTTCGATGTAAACACCACAGACCTACACGTCATGGGGATGAAAAGAGAATTTGCCCTAACAAAACTCTGTCAGGTAGGTTTATGATATACTTCTTTGTAAATTATAAGTTTAACTGTTCATTACAAGATTTCAATAACAGCTGAAGTATATTAGTGTTTTTGTATTACAACTGTAATATCTGGTATCATACTATCACCATTAAATTTCTCAAATCTGTGTCTGACAAAAACTAATATTACAGGAAAAACTTCACTCAACAAATGAGGCAAAATTGAGGGAAGGGGAAAACGCCTGAATGATCTATGCTGGGACGTGAGTATGTTTGCTATTTAGTATGTGGTAATTCTAGCAAGGCGATACGGTAAAAACTCTGCTTTCAGGGATTCAATATTTTGATGCAAAACCGTGACTGATCGACGTCCCCTTGATTGTTCACTAGTGTTTTATTGAATTAGAAAAGTTAAGCAACAATACTACTAAAACGTTTTAGTACTTTAATTTTTGGCTGCTACTTTCATACCCATTTAGTTATAATGATATTTTTTTTTATGTGACAGTTCCAGGGATGTTTGATTTTGGTCGGGATTATCCACTGCCTGGTCGGACTTACAGGTACGGCTGGATTTCTACTTAGGTTTGTTGGACCGATCACAGTCGTCTCCGCCATCTTGCTTGCTGGAATTTTCATTTCACGTGCTACTGCTAAGATTGCAAGAGTCCATTGGGGGATAGCCGCTGTGTAAGTAACACAAAGGACCGAAAAAGGATTATAAACTTTAGAATTTAGTTATCGCTAATTTTGCATATAATTGCCGTCTGTTAAACATTCATATTTGTATATTGACTTTGATTATTCATCAGGGTAAAATGAATTTTAAGTAACAATTGAATCAGGTATTTTTCTTTAAATAGATAAACCATCTGCACATCTACAAGCAGGTTTTTATTGATTGAAATGTTATCATTTTGACGCCATGATAATGTAGGTATCGATAACCGATTACGTGTAAGGGTTATACAGCTATCCAGTCCAATATGATTTTTGTTTGTTCCTGTTTAAACTATAAATGTTTTCCATTCAATATTAATATTTTCTATCTTAGTTTTAAACCTGTTACTTTATCTTTGAAATGCGACAATAGCAATGCCTCAGTACTTGTATTGGTATTTTTAGTCTACGTGCTAAGTGCATAAGTTGATATGCACTAATGACAGAATGCATAGAGTTAACTATTACATTTGTTTCAGCACAGCTTCCACCGCTCTTGTGTTGTCGCTATACCTTGGTAACCGGAAGATGCCGTGTCCTGCCTGGTCAAGGAAGAAAGGATTTTACATCTTCTGGTTTCCCTTCCACCAAGTATTATCGGTAATAGTCCTGCCAGGTTACTCACTGTCGTGACCTTTACGGGAACAAATAGATATGTTATGTAATCAGTGTCCTATCTGATTATCTTGAAACCAACCCGTTAAAGGATCTGTATTTGTACATGTACATGTATCACTGGAAATACAAATAATTGTTTTGTTGTACATAGTGTACATTTATCATGCTTGACCATACGTTAGACGAGACTTTGCCTAAATATGTCATCAAGTTGAAATAAAGACTATTATTATTATTATTGTAAGAATGGTAAAAACTTTTCGACAATTTTGTTTGTCAGTGCAGACAACCAAACAAAATAAATATTTTACTGTACCACATTGCAGTTTCTGCCTTATAGGATTCTTAACCGGTATTTAAGAGAGAGAAAAAAGACAAATGTGTTCATTATAATGATTACGTACGATTTTTACTTTTGTATTCGAAACATCCAAAACGTACTCACCAATAAACTATTTCTTCTTGACCTGTTATGTTTTGGACATGTCTAATGTACTGGTTCACAGGCTAGCCCAGCAATATGTGTACAATCCTAGTCTGGTCACGCTGGATTGTATTGTACTCACGACACTTCTTTATTTATTTATTGTCCCATGCTGTATATTTTATATCAAAGTTATAGTTATGTCGAAAATACAGTTTCCAATGCAGGTACATTGTTTGGCAGTGGAACAATTATCCTAAATAATAAAGAAAGTTCCAGAAATTATTTAAACGCGAGAGTTGAGTGTGTGTAGACACTGATCAATTTATTAGATGCTTTATCTACAGACTCATCCATATGCGCATCGTGCAGGTCGTTGAGCGTAGTTTGGACATCGGGGTCAGGAAATATAGACTTCCCTAAGGAACGTTTATATATATGTTTTTACTACATGCAGTTCGTATGATGTTATTGCATTTACGTGTTGTTCATTTGGTGAATTGCATTTAAATGGCACCTGCTTGATGTACTTAAGAAGCTTCAAACCTCATTTTCATCTGCTAGTGACATCGACCAACAATAATAACCGTCAAAATCTAAAGGCGATTCCCGTTTCACACACTTTCGGTTATAACAGTTAAGATACATATAAAGTGTGCATGTCTTAAAGTTCAAATGTGTCTTTATTGTTCAGATTCTAATTGGTTTACTGGTTGGCTGGGGTATGTCGGCTTTGATGACGGTTACAGGAATGTTGACAGACGATCCGTCTAAGACAGAGTATCTGGCCAGGACGGACGCACGTGCTGATATTATCACGAAAGCCACCTGGTTCAAAGTACCATATCCAAGTGTGTTCAGTTGTTATTCTTGTCGATACACTTATGAAATTCTTTTTCAAAAGGACGACACAGTAGGATTAGTCATGTAAATTTAGATTTAAACAGTCAAATTTTGAGTTAGATTTTTTTTTATAGTGGTGGATGAGAATCGTCCCATGAACCCGGCTACAGGTGATCTAAACTGTAAGCCGCCATTTATATTCAGGAAATTAATACAAGGTGTGTAAAAACATATACCGGAACCAATTCCGGACCGGATTCACTCTCATTCTGTAGCGTACACAAATATCTTTTACTTGTGTTGTCATTTTCACCAATATGCACTCTGAGAAGCTGGTAATATAGGGACTTACTAGATTCACGAATAACCTACTGTCAATGCAGGAAGCATATGGTACAGCTAACGCATACTCTTGCAGGAGGCTAAACATGTAGTCTGCATGCTTTGGGGGTACTTTTTATCGGATGGGAAACTGACAATTATGCCGGCCAGGATTATTGTATTAGCTGGATATATCGTTGTTAATATGTTATTTATAACACATCAAAACAAAGCAAGTATGAAATTTTAAAAAAACTCTAAAGTCATTATTGTGAAATGATAAAATTTAAATGTATATGTTATTTACTGTCTTTATTGATAACATAAACAACTTTTCTGATTTGCAGATCAATTCGGAACGCCAACTTTTGACACTGGAGTGTTCATTGCTTTTCTCATCGGCACACTAACCTCCATTCTCGACTCCATCGGAGATTACTACGCATGCGCGAGAACTTGTAATGTTCCTCCGCCGCCTCGCTATGCCATAAACAGAGGCATCGCAGTGGAAGGTCTTGGCAGTACTTTGTCAGGGATCCTGGGATGTGGACACGCTACAACTACATACGGGGGGAACATCGGAGCGTTAGGCCTTACAAAGGTCAGTACTGACCACTGTGTACCAGGGGAAATATCGGGGCCATGAGATCCCAAAGATCAGCATTCACGACTGATTTGTCGGAAAGAGATCATCGGTCACAAACTGTTCAGTATCTGCCACAAATTAAAGGGTCTAAAATGATCATAGGGCTCGAACACTTATTTCCTATTTGCTACGCATGGTCTGAAATTAGATCATGAGGTACTTAAAATTGAGTGTTTTGGGTAAAATGTAGTTGGGTTGGTAGATGTCACATATTAGCAAATAACGGAGCTACCAGGACAACAGCGGTACGTACATATTGTACATAAAGCTATATAATGAATTTCAGCTTCTAGCTAGTAAAGTAATTACACAAACGTCTAAACACCATACTAAATATAGATTATCTTAAGGCTTTGCCATTTTCAACCTATTTACAAAACAGTTATATTTATTTTTCAAACAGTTTACGTGTTTTTGTCTTGTGCTAATGGTCATGTTTTCTTTAAATAGGTAGCAAGTCGGGATGTTTTACTCTGGACGGCTTTCATATACATAGTGTTTGGTCTCATTGGGAAAGTCTCGGCAGTTTTCATAACCATACCACTGCCGGTCTTAGGTGGTACCATGATCGTCATGTACGGCATGTTTAACGGTATCGTCCTATCAAACCTCCAAGTGATATCACTTTCATCTACGCGGAATCTCGCTGTCATCGGAACCTCTCTACTTGTAGGTCTGATGGTCCCCCACTGGTTAGAGACCTATCCAGAGGACCTCCAAACAGGTAAGTAATGTATTAAACAACGCAGCAATGCAATTAGGTTAAAAAAATGTTTAAGAGATCATTTGGTATTCAAAGCAATATCTAAATTATTACAAAATATTTCTGGTGCATCGTTACATAATCTGCACAATCATATATGTCTGGCATTATATTCTTGAAATGCGTGAGGTGTAGTTTATTTGATTTATGAAACCACCCGGACCATGCATAGATTTCTACACTCTTTATTGATCAATTGTTTTGACGTCACAAAAACTGCACCAACAATTTCCTTAGCCCCTCGCGTTATCAGATTTTGTTTTGTTCGAGACTGCAGTTATGAAACGATTAAGTGATTTAGCAGAAGAGTATTATCGCATGAAAAAGACAGATACCGAATCACGTACACAGCCATATAGTTTGATTTCGACTGAAACATACATCAAAATATGCCCTACTGGTCTAATTTGAAAGCTGCTTGTGTTTGTGTAGCAACATCGGTCATACACGCAAAATAAACAAACTAATTACAGGAACCATACATCAATTAGTTGATCACAAACCAGTAGTGATATCGATATTGTCTTAACACAATTTTCTGTCGTAACAAAGCCAGCAAATGCCTACAAGTTAATCAACTTTCTATCTTCAACTTGAGAATGCATTAAAACTAAATATAGCTCTTTATCATTTCAATGCAATGATTCTGACGTAACCCCTTGGCAGGTCTTTGTTTTGCTTTCGTCTGTCTTTCTTCATACACCGTTTTATTCACTCATTGTTTCACAAGAATTAGATAGTTCACATGAAAGTTGTCCCAACATTTTCCATGATATCTTAATGTTGAAGCTTAGATAAACATTACTGTGTACATGTATTTGAAATTTAAAAAAAAAACATTCCGTTTTATTCCGTATTTGCGTATTGCAGAGTTATCTGCTCTTGTGAACAGGTATTGATTGTTACGTCATTTGTTTGTGAGAGTAACGTCATCAATTTTTGAGAAAACGACGTAATTTTCTCACACAAACCAATGACGTAACAATCAATACCTGCTCACAAGAGAAGATAACTCTGCAATACGCAAAGACGGAATAGATCGTACAACGACGCATACAATTGTCCCCCAGACAAAGCTCCTGTTATTAGATTAACTTTTTTTACAAAAACTCAATGTATGCCTTCGGTTTATTATATGGATGTCTATGCACATTATATCATGTTTATGTTTTAAGGTTGGAGTTTGTATCAATCTCGCTAAAACAAGGATTGATGTGCACATTGTAGGCCATAACTAACCAAAGAACAACTTAAATACTGCAGAAGCGATAGAGCGATCACGCTACTTCTACACTCATACTTGTATAAAGTGACTGTTTATGGGAAATACAAGTGTCAGTTGAATGCAAATGATCTCTGAATACAGGTTAAATTCACAATGAAATCCCTACAATAGGAAAAAGGAAATACATCATGTAGTACTATTTTGACGGGTTCCCTGATAATGAACAACCAGTCATATTGTCCAAATACGTCATTTCTGTTTATACATACAAATCTTCAGCTAAAACCCACGTGTGCAAGCAGGAGGAACAATCCGTCAGGCCACACAGAGCCAAAATATTTGGAAGCATCTAATACCTATATAATAGTTTATAATACTAAAATTTACTTAATTTATGAATTCAGTGTAATACTAGTTTGCTTTTGGAATCCATAAGGAATATTGGTTTGAATGTAATTAAAATAGAAATTAACTAAAAACTGTCACTGATGAAATTAGAGTATTCGCAACATGTTTGTGTTCATCCTTTACATGGATTCCAGTACATACATTGCTATAACAACCTCAAAGTATTCACATCCACAATGTTTAACAGTGTGTGACACGTGACAGTTTGTTACGCATTTGTTTAGTTTTTGTGCAAGAAGATCTGTGTGAATAAAAGCACATCTTTGTACAATGTGAACTAGGTGCCGAAGATGTTACGTTCAGGGCACCCGTCCGGGTAGTATTATTTCTTCTTCAATTATCTCCTCTTTAAGAACATTTGTCTTTGATGAGCTGTGCTACTCACATTCAAATTCATCTCTTGAAATTGTCGTCTCTTGGGTCGGTGCAACTATTATGTGCCAAGGAGTCTTAATTTGCCTTGTAGGGTATGTTAAATTAATTATCCTCATTGCATTTCCATTTTTAAATAACGTAAGCATCTTTTTCGGCATAGTATGAACAAAAACATCTTTCGATAAAACTAGGGGAAAATGTGACAAGGAAAGATTTACACGGAGACCCTTGAAAAAAGTACAACAAGAATAAGACCAGGTGTTCCCGAAAGAAAAGCGTCCGCAGCTTTACCGAACCGCCATGTGAATCTAGGTCAAACCGAAGTTGTGTCACATCCTCATATGGGCATAAACAAAGTCTTCAACCTACATATCACACACTAAATATAACGCATATATCCGAATGAGTCATAATGGCGACAATTAAAATTGTCCGGTTTTTACAACCTGCAGCATCATTGTAAATCCTGTGATGTAAGTTTGTCCGACAACTGTCGACATCCTGACCATTTTATTTCAATAACTGTCACGCATTGTTAGACCAACCAATTTAAAAAAAAAATACAAGTATGATAATACGAAAGAATTCTAATAAAAAAGAGTAAACCTCGGGGAGAGAGAGAGAGTATTCGAAATCACTTTGGCTGATTTTATGTAGTTTATTCTGAGCCATGTCCGACTTCATTCCCCATATAGACAGACCGTCCTTGTGAGATGTGGTACATCTCGTACCTTGTTGCGCGCATACTCCTCGTCAATAGTTCGTCTTTGTTATTTCCGTTTCCACTTGCCCGATCATATGGCTGAAGGATGCCCGTATCACTGTCAAAAACTGTTATGAGAAATAATAACGATTAAATAAACAAAATACAATCAACAACAGTGTTCTGAATGTAAAGCAAAACACTGCGGGATAGACTAGGTTTCTAATGACAGATTTATAAATATTAACACCGATGGTAATGATAAATCTAATTAAAAATTAGTTCCCACAATGTAGCTCTGGAAACAGGTCTAAATTTGATTTCAACATCATATAGCCCGAGTTTCAGCTGGTCCTAACACCAGACTTAGACATGTTGACATATTAAAATGTCTAAGTCTGTGATATAATGAAGAAAACCCCTTTTTTATATATAACAATATATAACTCAAACACCAAAATACTGTTTGGATGTAGCCTGACCGACAGACTTGATAGACCGACTTTTATTATGTATCATGGTTTTGATGCATGTAAATGTAATGTATACATTGACAAATATATATCAACTCTCTCTCATTTCGACCTATTAAGTATAACCTATGATCTATACAATCTTCTATAAGCACATATATACAGAATGTACTTATACAACGACCTTATTAAGTTTCATCTCTGGTTTTTAACCCTGGACGTATATTCGTGCATGCTAATCTCAACTTACGAAACATATGTTTCCTGCTATACTGCGTAACGCATGAAAGTGACAATCTGGTGTTAGGGCCAGAGGAAACTCTGGCTATCCAACATATTGATGACTTCTCAAGCTAGATATAAATGGAGGAAACAATGACATTCCCCACATTTTCGACGAATTTAGCTTGGACCTATGTGACAAAGATTTATAAAATCTATTACCTATAGCTGAGTTGAATCAAGTTATCTTAGTTAAGGCCTAAGGTCCTGTAACATAATCTTAACTGAGGTTTAAACCGAGGTAGAGATGTTACACAATTTAGCCTGGGACTGAGATCACCCGATCTCACTAATATAAGTTACAGGTAACTGTTTTCTTTTTTCTTGCAGCTCAAGATCCCTGGCGTCATAGTGTTCAAGTATCCTGTCTGGGCCCACAGCTTAATATGGCCACAGAAATACTTAAGTTACGATGAATATTTCCGCCGCATAAACAAATGTAACAGTGTGAAATCATTTGGGCAAAGATAGAAGTCGTCGGTAATAAGACACTCTACATCTGCTCATATTACAACCCAAAAACTAACAACGAATTAAGTGCTAAAATGTTTGATAACTCCTTGAGGCGAGCCTCCCAGCTTCATAACTCCTCACTCATCATCGGAGGTGATTTCAACCTACCTGGTTGGGACTGGGAAAACAAGACCCTAAAACCAAGCACTGCCCATTCTAAAATGCACTATGACTTTGGCAATCTCCTCGACGATACTGGGTTAACCCAACTTGTCACATTTCCAACTCGTAACAATAACATTTTGGACCTCATGATTACGAACACCCCAAATCAAGTCCAAAGAATAGAGGCAATTCCCGGCATATCTGATCATGATATTGTGTTCCTCGAAATATCCAGTGTCCCCCAGAAAATTGTACAAAAACCACGTCAAATTCCCTTATATAAAAAGGCCAATTGGAAATCAATGAAAAGTGAACTCCAAGATTTATATTTAGAGCTCTCTGCCAACAAAGTTCTAACTGTAGAGGGATTATGGGAAACATTTAAACATTCCTTACATAAGATGATTGAGGTACATGTTCCACACAAAGTGGCCAAAAAAAGAGATGGAAACCCCTGGGTGACACACGAAATTAAGAAACTAATAAATAAAAGAAATCGCCTATATAAAAAGGCAAAAAAGACTGGCAACATCTCCATTAAAGAAAAATTTAAGTCTGTAAAACACCATATCCAAAAACTTCTGAGGCAGGCCTACTGGAAATACATAGAGGACATTGTCACCCCCAATTCAGATTCTTCAGATTATAAACCTATGAAAAATTTTTGGACATATATAAAACACCAAAAAACTGACTACAATGGTGTAGGGGCCCAAAAACGTAATGGCAAACTCCACTCAGATCCCACAGACAAGGCCAATATTTTAAACGACCAATTTCAATCTGTGTTCTCGAGCACTGACAACATTAGCTCAGACACATTCTCACAGGAATACCCAATGAACTATAACATCCCGGAGATGCCAGACTTTCAGATAACACCTAATGGCATTAATAAACTCCTCCGTAACCTTGACACGACCAAAGCCGCTGGCCCAGATCATATAAAACCCAAGATACTCAAGGAGCTGGCTACAGAAATTTCCCCCATTCTCAGTCTAATCTTCCAAAGGT